>OX155951.1:29585946-29641933 GCA_944548615.1 Micropterix aruncella
CTCATAACCCTGACACAGGGCCATATAAACCATATTTAAGGAGTTCTTAGAAAGGACGTTGCGTAATTCTCTAAAGACGAAAACTAGTTTCCGAGACCTCGAAGAGAGTTGTATTAATTGGTTTTCCCAGCTCAATTTAGAGTCTATTAGGACACCCAGATACTTGACTTCGGTTTTTTCTTGGATATGGTAACAAGCGCAGGATGGTTGCCTATTACAGTGGTAAGAGTGGATTGTCAATGATGGAGGAGGTATGATGACTACAGGACGTAATCCAAACACAATGAAATTGCTTTTTGAGGCATTTAGGGTTAGGAAATGTCACACTGTCCAGACTATTTTGTGCCTTTACTAGTACCTCAGCCCATGTTTCCGCTTCAACGAGGATAACCGTGTCATCAGCAAAGGAGACAATTCTTGCATTATCGCCAAGAGGCAATTCACACAAGTCATTGACGTACATCAGAAAGAGAATAGGGCCAAATACGCTGCCTTGAGGCACACCAAAGGATATTTCGGCACTGTCACTTTCTTTGCCGTCAATCACTAAAATCTGTGACCTGTCCTTCAAATAACTTTCTATCCATTTATTCGAGTATCCCTGTATACCATATCCAAAGAGCTTTTTTTTAAGTATCGCATGTGAAACAGTATCAAATGCTTTAGACAGATCGAGGAAAATTGCCATGGCTTTTTTCCCTTGGTCAATACTCTTAGCTACGGGTTGAGTAACGAAATTAATGGCATCATTTGTCCCTCGACCTTGTCTAAAGCCGTATTGATGATCAGAGAAAAGTCCCTCTGAGTCAAAGAATTTAACAAGCCGTGACTTGATGATTTTTGAAAACACGCTAAGCAAGGAGATAGGCCGATAGTTGCTAATTTCATCACTACTACCAGACTTAAAGATTGGTGTAACTTTTGCCCTCTTAAAGCATTGGGGAAAAACTCCAGTTTTAAAACTTAGATTAATTATGTGAACGATAGGCTCTGCAATCCAGTCCTCCGCATATTTCAGCAGGTCACTAGGAATTTCATCACAGCCGGGGGCACATTTTTTATAAGTTCCTAATTGTTTTCCTAACCTCGCTTGCATCAGTAGGAGTGAAGTGGAATAATAATGTACTTTTTTTCTCGGTATTTAATGAGCTTGATAACATATCCTCCGTCGAATCAATATCCCGGAGTATATGCTTTGCCAGTTTTTCTCCTACAGTAGCAAAATACTGATTTATAAAGTTTAATGTGACTTGCGGATACTGATCGACATTTGTGATTTCTTGACCGATTTTAACAGCCTTAATTTTTGCATTTTCTTTTTTTCCGAAAGCTATGTTTTTTATTATTTCCCATGTCTTTTTTTTGTCTCCATTGACTTCATTAAGCAAGTTTTTGTAGTAGTCATATTTAGTTTGTTTTATGAGCCTTTTGCACGTATTGCGATAGTTTTTATAATAGGCGAGTAGCTGTAAATCATTAGGATTTTTTTTCACGCTTTTGTGGATTTTGTCGCGTTTTCTTAGACTTGATTTCTGACACTATCAGCAAATTATTAGGCCATCTATAATAACATTGATAATGAATGTTTTGTTTATAAAAAAACTGATTGATAATAAAAACCCAATAATATATCCAATAATAACATTCAATTGTTAGTGTCATCTATCGCATTTCTTTATATAGGCTTATTACATGACAGAAATAATACGGAGACATAGAATGCCATCTATCTAGAAACATTTAAGTGTGTAAATATTACGTTTTAAAACATGTATACCAAATTATAAACTGATTTTTATGCCAGCAATATTTAAATAATAAGAGCTATAATTTAAAAATTCATTTATCATATTATTATTGTATACCTTGTAGGCATGTTTAGGGTGCTATCTACTGTGCTTCGCCATACTTTTATACTACGAAAATCGCTATTTTTAAAAATACTAATCAATTTTAGGGACTATGAGTGCCATCTACACCTTGCATTTCGTAGTAAAATACTGGTTACCAAATTGTAGTACGTTGTTGAGCAATCTAATACACTATTTAATCAATGGCGTAATAGGTTACATCACATACAAGTTAATTATTATAACCTGTTCCAGGTAAATGTATGTGTACACAGAAATATAAGACATGAGCGGTTTTATGTACATATATATGGCGTGCTATGACCTAGAAATTGTGTCAACAGAACTGAATAACAAGATTCTGTCTCGTTTTATCGATACGAGTTGTCGCTTGTTAGTTGCGGAGAAAGCAAGTTGCGCGAACAACTTTCCGTCCTTTTTGAAATGTATGACAAAAGTTCGATGATTATTGAAGTTCCGTCGCCTTTTCGACAAATTCCCAATTTTTATTCTGAGTTTTGCCCCTCGAAATTCTACTTTTGGTGTCATATCCTCCTAGATGGTTGGCGAATATTTCATCGAATTGGTATGCAAACTTTTTGTAGATGACGCTAGCAGTAATTGCCGGCCATTTGGTCTAAGGAGGAGTGAAGTGAGCAATGCACCGTGCTAGCGAGCGATGAGCCACGCGCATATATTCCTAATTTTGTCATTAATCCTGGGTGTGTAGTTAGTCTCTTTAAGTTTATAAGCCATTATCCGTGCTACGATCTCAAAAATATAGAACATAGTTTATTATTGAGTTTATTAGTCATATTATCAACAAGAGATTCACTCTTTAGATAAGAAACCTATTTAATATTAGATAAATGGAAAATTAAAATATTTTCATCAGATTTATGTTGTGCTACATATTTTATATATTTAACTGTACACACATTTTCACGGGTTTAGGAAGATTTAAAGACATAATTAGATGAGATAATGATCTGTTAGGTGTCGTATATATACGACATGGGATTTAAAAAATTCTGTTTATTTTTTTTATCTACGCTGCAAATTTATCGAGAGCAATATTCCTAAGTACATACATATGGTCGTATAAAATTGCCTACTTAACCGAAGGCATGTATCTAACCACTCAACCTTTCTCCTCTTTCCTTTATCTCCGTCCAGCAAGCTGAGGTCGCAAGAAGCAGTTGGAGGTGACAACTTCAACGGGCGAACCCGTCACCTCAGGAAGTTTTAACGATATTAGATCGTTCTGTCTCCCGTGAGGGGAGCGTAGAAGACTTAGAGATGAAAGAGTCCGCTGTCTAGTTATGCCACTCGCCCGTAAGAAGCCAGCGGCTTACCGCGAGAAACAGGGTTTGCAACCAGTGGGCCGACACTCGCGCCCTTACTTTCAGTTTCTGCCAGATTTCTCCGGCCTCCCGACTGGTTCCGTGTTCGAGGTCGCTTACGCGGTCCTCTCCCTTAAATAGCGGAGATTCGGTGTCTGAATTCGAACTATCGCGGATCACGGCATCCTTTGCCCGGCTGTTCACCTGGTATCAGGAAGCCGATTGGTCGTTTCAAGAGCGGTTGCCGTAGGGTTAACAACCACTCCCGCTCTAAATGAATCAAAGCCATTACCCAGACTCCCCCGATTATCAGTTGGAATGCACGGTAGATTGGCTGACGCCGCACGGTGCGCACACCATCCAGGAGCGCCCGAGATCCCATTCTACTAAATTTTGCAGATACACGTTGAATGCACTAAACTATCAACTTTCTTTCTTCCGGCTCAAATACTTATATGCTTACTACATTAGTGAGTATTTCACCAGAGATCGAAATTCTAGCATATCCGATTTTGCAGATTCGTGTTCATCGCTATACAATTTCAAGCCCACGTTTTAGCCACTTAAGGGCTCGCCAAACTCTCAAAAATAGTTTCCTTTAATTTTTAAGGTCCATCGGTTACATCCCTATGTAACGTCCCTAGCCGCGTTGAAATACTGGTACCTGTCAAATCACCGAAACTTTGGCAGTGTTAGCTTTTGTCAGCTTTTGAATGGGTGACCGCCTGAGTAGGTGATGATATAAAAGCCGTCCGTCTGTAAAAAAGTTATCGTCATGCGTTGTCATACTGTAAATTGTTCCCCATGTTTCTATACTAAAATGTTAGATTTCATTTATATCATCAGCAAATGTAAATAAATAAATAATCATATCGCACGTTGAAAACAAGAGTGACACTAAAAGAAAAACCCAATATTTCAGTATGGCCATTTAAAGTTTTTGTCATTTTTATGACTTCAATAACTCGTTTATGAATTGGAATAGATGTACTGTTGTTGTTTCAAATAGTACTTCAGGTAATATTCTAACATAATATCTTGGATTCTTATTAGATCAATAGGTAGGTATGACAAAAATTCATTTAAAAAAAAGTTCAGCATAGTGCCACATTAGTTCTCACATTGTCAAGTATATTTTTGCTTAGATCCTTTAATTTTTAAAAAAGGTCAGCATAGTGACACGTTTGTTTTTAAATTGTCATGTATTTATTTGCTTAATTCCGTATAATATTATTAATATTGCAAAACTGTCACTTTTTTATTCAATTATTTATAATTATTTTATGAAAAGTTACGACATAACTATTTTATTTTATTTATTAATTTACAATAACTTCATATAATATGTCATATAAACACCATTTACATAATATGGTTGAGTTGGGAGAGATTGAGCACATCCTATGGTGAAAATGTTTATCCGCATTCCTAACTAGGTCAGAGACCCGTATCTAGGGATGCTGATTTTTGTTTAATTGTATCGACGAGCTGACTCTTTTGATATTATGAACTTAAGTTGCATTGCATAATACATAAGAATATATACATACGCATACATACACACATACATAAATATATATATATATACATACCTACACATATATATACATAGCAAATAATACAAGAGATTTGATATTAGTTAGTAATATATAATTTAATAAAACAACTTAAATTATTAGCGAGAGCAATTGAGACTCCGCATACATTGGACCCCTTTCAAGCAGGTACTTCTTTATAAGTATTTTGAATGAATTTAAGTTGTTTGCATTCTTATAACTCTCCTTTAAATTATTATAAAATCTCGGCGCAAGGAAGTAAAAATGTCTTATGGCAAATGAGGACTTTACAATCGGAATATTATAATTCGACCCAGTAGCTTGCCTTGTGTTTTTAGTTTGTTGGCTTCTTGTCTGCTGATCCTTGATTCTGTGAAACTCAATTAGTAATTGTTTTATGAATAATTGCCTCACATCAAGTGCCTCACCAGTAGGTAAAATCATCACATATGCCGATGACACCGTTATACTATTCAAGGGTTCAAACTGGGATTACACATTTGAGAAAGCAAACGAGGGCATGGAAATTGTTAAAAATTGGCTAGGAAACTTTATGTTGACGCTTAATGTTGGCAAAACCAAATACATGCCATTTAGTATAACAACCAGAGGTCAACCCACTACTAATAAAACTATTGTAATACACGAATGCGATAGCATAGAGTCTTGTAACTGTCAGCCTCTACAAAGAGAAATATCTTGGAAATATCTAGGCATCACTCTAGATTGCTTTCTCCGTTGGGATTCTCATATACATAACGTGGCTACGAAGGTGCGAATCCTTGGATATGTTTTCAAAGAACTGAGGAATATTCTGGATTCCAAAACACTAAAAACTGTTTATTATGCTTTATGTGAATCGCTTATTACTTACGGCATAATTGGATGGGGTGGATGTGGTAAAACCCTGCTAGAGCCATTGCAAGTTGCGCAGAAATTTATATTAAAAATTATTCTACGTAGACCATATCGCCATCCCACTAATGAACTGTATAAGGAAGCTAAAGTTCTTGACTGTAGGCAACTTTTTCTAAAAACTTCCCTCTTATGGCTATTTTTGGACAATAACTCAAATTTAGGAATAATTCAGAACCGGCGACCAACGAGACAAGTTGTAGAAAATAGCTTAATAATACCCAGAAGGAAAACATCATTTGGTCAAAGACATTATTCTTTCATTGCGCCAAGATTTTACAATCTGATCAATATGGAAATAAAAATGAATTTGACATTTAGGGAATTCAAAAATAAATTAAAGAAATGGTTATCGAATCATGACAGACTAACCATACATCAAATGTTAGAAATAATAGTATAATAAAACTTAGGTGCACAAATTATTAACATATTTTTAAACTTATATGTTTAGTATTTTTTAACATTGAACTAACTACCAAAAAATATTTGACTTTGACAATGAATTATACTTTTAGACTAGGTATTTTTATATTAAATCTTATATTACTTAAAACATAATATTAAATATTAATGACTGTTTCGTTCTTTTCTCACATATAACTTTATTTATATTTTTTAATCGAATTTTATATTATATTTATTGCCGATTTAATAATGGAATTTCATTTTATTTATTATATATTTTTAATATTTTTTTATTATTATTATTTTTTTATTTTATTCTGAAGACCACATTTTAGGGCAATTTAGTGTCATTAGCTTTTTACTAAAACTTGGACATTTGTAGGCAACCAAGCAATCAAGCAAACTTGATTGTAATATTGGAGTCCTGTCCACCCTAGAACGGGCTAGTCCCAGTTGGGTGACAGAAACAAATAAGCAAAAGGTTAAGGTTTCGCCATTCGGTTCCTGTTATTTTTGTAAGCTAATCAATGTTTTATAGTAATTAATTCTTAAATAAATAAATAAATAAATAAAATCAAGTACTCCATATTCTGTAAAGAGTTTCGCTGAGGGGTATCTGACAGGGGGTATCTGATAGGGGGCTACGCTGAGGGGTAACTGACACTAAATAAAATATGACACTTTTTCACTTACCGAATGGAACAGTTGTCGCTGACGATCGGACGCAAACTAACTTAGTGTCGGTTTTTCTTTATCGATCAAACTCAAAACCTAAAAGTATGAAGTGACACAATGGGGCATCTAGCGATATCAAAATGAACTATTAAGAAAGAGGTCTTTGGTGAAGAGGTCGTTTTTCCTGTAGATTTCAGACGTGGCTGTAACTCAATACTGCCAAATTTCGATTAGTGTCACTTTTGTTTTCAGTGTGCGATATTATAAATCATACTTATTTGTATTGTATACTAACGAGGTGATGCAAAAGGATGAGAGTACTTATATTTTATGTTTTATATTACCATGCATTTTAAAAACCTATGTAAGCTACAAACAAAGAGTCTGTTATTTATAATTTCAAGGAGAAAAAACAAAAAAGCATTTTATGGATGATATAACATTTTTAAGGCTAGTTTTTAATTTACGGTAACCTTTATCGGAATTTTTGTACGCGGTAGAATACTTTTACATTTTTAACTGTGCTCAAACATTCATGAATAAAATATAACACTATGAATATTATTGCCCCGAGGGTCGCGCCAGGGTACACACTATGATATGAAACACGATAAAGGGTTAAGAGTGGATGTTGTTTTTTAATTTCCAAAGTGTTCGTAGAAATCAAATCGAGGCATGTTCAGAACGTAGGAATACTATATTCTATCGCTCAACAGGATTTTTTTTCAACAAAGATGACAACCCTGCGTTCAAGGTCGATTTGTTGAAAGTAAAGTACGCATTCGCTTGTCTTGGTCTGAGGAAAACTCTCGCCATGGTGCCGTGTTAAAATGAGTGTCTCGTTTACGAATCCCACCAGCTGCGAGTTAATCGTAATCCGGTTTCTTCTCTAGAACGGAAACGTGCCGCTCGAGATTTTTAACGAAACTGTTTATGAATATGGTGTTATCAACCGTATCAATGTGTAGATCAGATACAAGTAGATGTAAGCTGGCAAAATAATTAAAAACCGTTGTTTCAGCCAGTTTTCGCAAAAGTTTTAAGGAATTTCGTCCCTTGCCTCACTAATTGCATTGAGAAGAACGGCGAATTTGTCGAAAAATAGTGTTTGATAGTGTATATAAAATTGTAAACTTTTCAAAAATTTATTGACCTTCCGTTTTCTATTAGAAAATGGGGTGTTTCTACACACTCGGCGCTATGTCCGCTTTTGAGTGCAGAAAACTTTTCTAAGAGTCATGATTAATAAGCCACTTTGATATCCTCGTAGGTAAACCGTAATGTAAACCTGTTTTTTCGTCTAGGTTGACTAGACTGTTAGATATCGTGGCATTCTTTTAGGTTTACATTATTCTTGTGACGTGTCCTTCTGAATGATGCAGAATGCGTGCTATTTGATATCATAGATAGGATAAGGGTTTATACCTATCTTGGTAAACCTCTCTTTTTAAAGTAGTTTGACTAGACTAGTTATTGTGGATTTTTTCCTGCTTTGAATGATGCAGCAACAGTACTGAAGGAATGAATGGTGTAGGAATAGACACGCTATTCAATAGGTTTAGGATCATGTTTTATATTTATCATGGTATGGTTAAATTCGTGGAAAATGTAATATTTCGAAAGTATGGCGATTTCATCAGAAAATTTGACATACTCGTGTGGGAGAAACCCCCCAGCATGTCGGTAAATCGTCTCGCATTCCTTCCACAATTATTTCCTTCTCGGCGCCCTCCGACCATGCAGTTTTATTCGGGCCACCGCGCGCTTTTTACGGGCGGGCCCCGCTCGCTATGTTGCATCTCTTTTGTCAACTATCGCCCATATTTCCCGAGCGAACTTTCTTCCGCGCCATAAAGCCAGTCGTTCGGACGAGGTTGCGCCGTCCACTCTTACCGCCTGTACTTACCTAATACGATGTAAAACTGGTTGTAATGCCGCCGCCAACTTAATGAAACGTTGCTACATTGTTGTGATTTATTTTTCCGGACTCTTTTACCGACTCTTATCGTAACGAGAGAGCTTTTAAAGTTTAATATGTCTCGTAGTATGGCGCTGTGGATAGCAACAGTAAAATAATACATTGGATACCCAGTAATAGCCGAAATCGTGCTAAACATGCGTAGTAAAATAGCAACTGAAAATCTCATACTTCGCATAAATGGAATTATACGAGTAAATGCCTATTTATTATTTGAGTAAATTTTGATATAACAACGGCATTGTATCCGTCAAACATCCGTCAGTCAATATGAACTAACACATTGAATTAAAAAAAAAAAAATTATTAAAAAATAATTTAATTATTTATTTTCATGTTTCAAAATACAAGCAATCCTTATCCTAATACAAAAAAACAATTTTCAATGAGTGTACATATTCTAAGACTTGCTTAGATAGGACATTCATCTCTATGACATATAATGGCTTACCACCTCGCCTGTGTTGAGGTGGTACTAAAATCGTTAGATAATTTCTGTTGAGAGGGCAAGTCCCATATGGTACGAGGAAATTTTAATTTAAAATTAAACACCAAAATTAAAATTGTAAGTGTTACGTAGTTATATAGAATTATAAATAATTCTTATATCGAAGAATAATTAATATATTTATAGATAGATAAAATATATACTATAAACAAAAATATATAAATTTATGTTATATACACGTAAGTGAAACTGATAAATATATACTAATAGTTATAATACTGATAAATAAATACATGGTAATATAATATGATAATATACAAGTTCATGCTTTCGCGTACAGATTTGCCTTGCAAACAATTTATATAAGAAACTTTAATTTAGAAGGCTACATATTAATATAACTCAGAAGTATACTTACTAAGAATTACCGTATACATAACCTCTGCAGTTTTGGTCTACTGCCTATCATTTTCACATAGCTTGCCGCCTCGGACTTCTAATTGAACACATATGGGAGATTTGTTTATCCTCCTTAAACTCCACCTCCTGCATAGCGCAAAATAATCTTCAGAGTATTTACCTAGCTATTTTGTAATGAAATCACTAAACACTATTCTCAATATTTCTTATAGTATATCCACATAATTTTATGTAGGTAGATACAAATTACATATATGTATATTTTAGTTCAGTCTGTTTCATAATTATTATAAAATAAAGTATTATTGTGCCATGTATATTTTTTTTCCCTTAGCTTAAGAATCTATTAAAATACAGATTTCAGTTATAAACCAATCAAAAAACATACTCAAATACCATGCATTATGAGGGAATATACATGCAACGGAGTATTACGCTAGGCTACATGACCAACGTATACAACACTGCTAAAATAGTTCTTGCAAATATATCTTTCTGGCTAGTAGTACCTTCTAACATTAAAAAGCGATGAAACGAATTATGTTTTTTTCCGATCGCTGGCAAGAACGATTTCGAACACAAGAATCAATAGTTCATATATGTAAATTATCCCAGAAAATTCCCCCGACAAGCGCGCTCTGTCACTACTAAATAATTAAACACGAATATCAAGTGGAATGGCTTAACCTTTGACGACAACCTAAAGTGGGATCCGCACATGCGTATTACTGGGGATAAAAACAGAACATATATTTTTGGTTTTAAAACCCTATTAAATGTACGATAGTTAGGAGTCGCATCGATATCTACTTATACGCGCTAGCCCACAGAACTATGGTTTATACTAAATGTGCATAATAATTAAAAAAATATGTAATAAATGCTTTTTCCGTCTCTCTTCTACCAATGTTAATTAACCATAATATTAAACGATAATTTTGGTGTTAATATTAAAAATATATAATTAAGTTGTTTTCAATATATACAAATATGAAATGATTTTGGTAAACTTTAAGGGTCAAACGAACAACGAAGGGGCTTGCTCATTATTAAGTAAGACGATCTCGTGTTGATTTAATCCCATCCATGTCGTTTTACTAATTGAAAGACAAGGACGCGACCGGCAAATCTTAATTATCATTGAAAATTTTCAGGAGCGTCAACGTAATGGACATAAATTCCGCAGCGCTTCTCATTCGTCGTCGCGATTCGAATGTTTACACGCGGAGATTTATTTCAAAATGAAATTTTATCTCTCGCGGGTCGACTTTTGTCGCTGTTCCGCCTCGCGCCGAAGGCGATGGCTGTTTGTTTTATGACGTCATTGTATCTTTAATAGCGGTTCGAGAAAGCGAGCCTTAGTTATTGCGGCTCTCTGCCGCGAAGTCAGAAAGCCTGCTCTCTGGTCCAGGCGACCGAAGTCTAGGAGACCTTTACTGTTTACCCGACGTCATCGGGCATGCGGATGTGACCTGAAACGCCTCACTTAATTTTTCATCGTCGTATTAGACATATCCCTTTTCCACGGACAAGCCTGTGAGAATATATACGACGAAGAAAAACATTTTCTTGATTTATGCTGGCACAATTTTTCATAATCACTTTGAACAGTTTAACGATAGTGTACATTACGCGAATGAACAATAGAAAATGCAGCATTGAAAGCGAATTAAATATATATTTTTTAATTTGATGATATTGACTTAACTTTAAATGTCTAAATAAACTGGAAATATCGCGAATAATTGTCACGTAAAGCGAATAAACACAAACAATGCAAAATTTTTAGTTGCAAAACTTTAACTATTTCAAGCGTGAGACGCGAGCGAGCTGATTTCGTTAAACAGTATTTGGATCCGGATCTAATTGCTCGTTGCCTCGCGCCCACGCTATTGTGCGGCGCTGTCAGGATTAATTCCGACTGTCCTGAATGTAGAACAAAGACATTAGTAATTTTGGTTCTTTGTCAGCTATTTACTTGCATTTGTCTATTTTCCGCGTTGTTCAATCGCATCGTTCCTAAACCTGACTAAGGTAGCCATTTCTGTAGGCAGCTAGATGTTGCTGTTATGCTAAACCTTCAATTCCTATTTTCGTTGCATTATATTTAATATTTATTGACATCTTATGCTAGATTTTCGGTTAATGGCACATAGATGCTTAAGTGGCCATCACGATGTATACAGTGGTAGAGTTGTTAACTACAACGGGCGATCCCGTCACATCAGGAAGTCACCCGTCATCTCCCGTGAAGTGAGCGCAGAAGACTTAGGACAAAACAATTCACCGTCAAGCTCCGCGACATGTCCGTAAGAGGCCAACCCTTTTTCGCGAGATAGCCAGGGACGTTACCCAGCGGGCATACACTCACGCCCTTACTTCCAGTTGCGACCAGATTACTCCGGTCTCTCGACTGGTTACGAGTTCGAAGTCGCTTGCGCGACCTCTACCTGTTGTATTGCAGCGGTAATTCAGTTTGAATTTATCGCGGACCTGGGCGTCCTTTGTCCCTAGTGCCACACGGGGTCGAGTGGCCCAAGGTCATTTCAAGAGTGGCATGACAACAGGTCAACATCCACCCCCGCTGCTTTGGAAACAGTATATTTCCATAGTCTTCAGACCCCTTCAGAAATTAGTCGGAATGCACAGCCGATTGGTTTCGCCGACCGGTGCGCAAACCGTCCAGTGTCGCCGGGATGCAATCTCGCCGGGAAAAACCGGTCCACCAACTCTGAGGCCTGAGACACGGGAGTCTTACCCGGGATAGTCTTCCACTCAATTGATCTTGTGGCCCAAGCTGCACGAAACCGTTCACCACCGTTCGCGATGTATACAAGTGGTTAGACCAATTTCTTAATAGATCCGAGACAGAGTAAAGAAAAAACTTTGAACCATCCTTCAATGCAAACTCAGAAGCTCAGAAGGCGCTGTTAAGAGTTGTCAACAAAAAACCGTTGAGATACCCGTCTGAGCAACTTTTTCGTGAGTTCTCTGTTCTTGACGTACGGCAAACATTTGCTAAAACGATAATACTCTATTATCATAAACATAAAGAATTGCACCAGCACACAACCCATAAAATTATTACACGAGCGATAACTAATAGTAACCACATAGTGCCCAAACTGAATAGTTCCCATGCACAAAGACATTTTCTTTACTTGGCACCGTCGTTGTTCAATAAAACAAAGGATATACCCGGCATTTATACTCAAGGTATTAATATAAAAATAAATATAAACAAAAAAAGACTAACCCACTGGTTGATCACCCAGGGAAGGAAAGAAACCGAAAAATTAATTTGCTTTATTCCTATCTAACTTAACATTCCTAACACAATATTATTAACCTACCATATATTTATGATTATTATTATTTATGATTATTATATATTATTATTATTATTATCGCATACCTTTTTAGATAATTTGAAATTTTATTTTTTACTAAAATTTTACTTTACTTGATTTTATTTTTCACGGCATTCTTCAACGAAATTTTTTATTTAGCATTAGGCAGTACGTACTTAATTATATGATTCTGAGCCTACCTTAGTGCGGACGTCTCGTGCGATCCAGTTAGGTTAGGTTTAATTCATTTGTAACTAATACTATGATTTTTTGTAAATAAAGAATTTGAATTTGAAATAGAAATAGAAACATATTTGAAAGCCATTGTAATTTAATACCTCGATACAGTCAAAGAATGAGACAAGTTTGTTTATTTCTTAAATCCGGCATTTTCTTATGAGTCTGAAAATACATATTCTTATGAGTGCGAAAATAAATATTCTTACATTTCTATTCTACGCAAAAACTTTTATTGACAAGTTTTTTCTAATATAAAAATATATTTTTTTCCCTTGTACACATAGTATGCAGGGATTTTAGGGCTTGTAAATATTTATTGCTCAATGACATTATTGCTTATCTTACAGTCAACCATTGGAGAACATGTATAAAGAAATATGGTAGCAAAATAATACGTTCTGACTTATATAATACATGATAGGCAGTCAAATAGATGATAAGTCTAGTAGATGCCTAATCTATTTTTTAAATTAAAGCACAACATTTCCAAGGAATAGATGGAAAAGAATAGGGCAGTTTGTAAATTCAATAATTATATTTATACAGATATTCGTTCAATAACGTTTTGAAGAAAATTCGTAAACGACCACATTAAATATTCGATTAGAATCGATTCCATAAACAAGTGGCCTGTATTGCAAAAGGATTTGATCGGGTGAAAGACCGATGTAACGGCATAGATAGTATTTTATCCTAACTAGACCGTAAGAGAAGACCATGACTAGAGAGAGCCACGAACACACCCTTCCGGTAAGCAGGAATCTAATCGAAAAAATAACTTGGTAAAACTGTGATAAAACGTGCAACCTGCAGTTGCGAATAGTAAGCCACTTTCGTTTCTGGCGAAACGGAGATATATAGTCACATTTTCGGAGATCAAATGTATGCTTTATGCAGGCATTTTGAATGTGAAATGTTTTTTTTTTAAATTATTTCATTTTTTGAGAGTATTACAATATTATGAGAGAATGTTTTCTGAATCATGCCTGAGTGTATATATTAAATCAATGAATTTTACTCGCTGTATTTAATTAACTATTTGAGGTATAATCTTGCTAATGTAAATTCTCTTATTTTCCAGGTGAGTGTTAAAAAAATCCAACGACGATTTTTCCTGCGGCCGAGCAGAGACAATTTCATCGCATTATTTCGCGGCGCCCCCTTTTGATGTTTCATCTTCGCCCAGACACTTCAAGACTTCAGGGTAAAAGATTAAAACTTAATTATTTTTAACTCTGCCTACCGTGCGGTAGGCGGCGTCCGCAGCGCAGAGGAAACTTTTGCCGGGTTCGCTGAGACGTGTACCTCTCGGACTTTAAAGATTGAGATTTACATGGGAATCGCCCCAACCTGTTTTCCTAAATAGCATCTGGAACTTGCACAAGGCGAAGGGTTATTCTACCTCGAGGGGATCGCCTCGATTTGCATTTAAAGGCATTTTCATTGTGGTATGTATAGTATGTATGGTATTAATGAAAAGCAGTTATTTTTGAAGTGAAACTTCTTCCAGGGAAAAAGTTTAGTGCAGAAAAAGATTCGGAGAATCATGATATATTTTGAAATTGTGATGAACTCCTGTATATTTTTCGTTTGATAATTTTATTGTATTATATGCAGGTAGATCTGATATAGGAGGGTCAGTGTTTTCTTTCGTCAAGCAAAACTTCATTAATTGAAAACGTTTAGTGCAGAAAAAGATTCAGAGAATCATGATATATTTTCATACTTTTATGAGCTCCTCTATATGTGTCCTTTCATCATTTTATGATATCTATATGCAGGTATAGATCTAATATAGTAGGGTCAGTGTTTTCTTTCGTCAAGCAAAACTTCTTGTGTTTTCTTTCGTCAAGATAACGTTTAGTGCAAAAAGATTCAAAGAATACATTTTGAATTTCTGATGAGCTGCTCTTTTTTTTTCCTTTGTCATTTTATGATCATTTTATGATCTATATGCGGCTATAGATCTGATATAGTAGGGTCACTATTTCTTTCGTCAAGCAAAACTAGAAAAGCAGGACACGAATCTACCTATAGGGATCGTGACGAAAAATATTTCGTCAGAATTATTGTATCATTTATTTTTTAATTATTTAGGGTTAGCAAATTTGAAATTTAGGTTGACTCCTAATTATTACTCATATTTTCTTCTCGGTCTTTCTCGCGTACGCTGGGAGTTTCTGTATGTAAGAAAGATGGCTATTATTATTATGTTTGTGACTGTATAGTCGTCAGAGACCTCAGACCGCCAGTCCCTTCATACCGTTCTGCCCCGCTATGGTCTGCCCCGTCTTAGTTGCGATGAATAATAATAATATCAAATACAGGTAATGCCTCCAGCGCTCTTCGAAAAGGTTAATTTCGACAAAATTAATTAATTATTTAGGATCAAGTGGTGAAGCCGTAGTATTGGCGCAATAAAGTTATCAGGATAATTAGCTGATAAAATGAAGCAGCTTTATAGGACATAGGTATTGAAATAAAAGTCGTTTTTAAACGCTATGAAAGATTATTGAGAAAATGAAGCTTTTAGATTTTTTAATTTTTTTGGCGTCTTGCCTACGAAGTAATATGTAAAATTAATTCAATTCAATTCAATTCTTTATTGAGAAATCACACAGTATTACAGTATAATATATTTTTTAATGTATGCAGATTTACAACAAATAAAACCGGTTACGGATTTCAATAAAATTACATAAATTATTTTTTTTTTTAAACTACTTAATAAAACTAATGTACCTTCAATTTTAGAACTACATAAGAGTCTAGTATGCAGGGTGTGTGTATGTGTTTGTGTGAGTGTGTTGAGCGTGTATGTGTGGAGTGTGAGCGTGTATGACATTAGTAATGGCGTATATAAAATATAATAATAATAATATCAATAAAAATAGCTAAAAACGAATAGTCAGCCTTTTGTATCGATTAGGGTTTGATTTACGGAGTATTTGTAAGTGATTATGGAATTATTAAACATATCAATACCATTAAAATGGGTATTATAAAGCTCATAGCAGCGTGTGAGTACTCCATTCCTTGATGCGTTAGTTTTAAAACGCGGCAATCGAACCAGGTCAAATTGGCGTGTGGTCCTCATTGGGGCGTTAATATTGATCGCT
The DNA here is from genome assembly GCA_944548615.1 of Micropterix aruncella. Classification (NCBI taxonomy): domain Eukaryota; kingdom Metazoa; phylum Arthropoda; class Insecta; order Lepidoptera; family Micropterigidae; genus Micropterix; species Micropterix aruncella. Next base: position 29,602,249 of record OX155951.1, read on the forward strand.
GTATCGCTAATATTAAATTAAATGTTATTGTGCTGGGTTGGGCAGTTAGTCAGCTGATCTGAAAAAGATAGACCTTGTGGTGTTCTGCCTTTCTGTTTTATTTCGATACTGTTTTTTTTTGGGGCATCCGATATAATGTAGCCATGAGAAAATAAGGTTTTTTCATTGAGTCGTAGTAGTGGAATCTGTTTAGTAAATTCTCGTGTGAATCGCAAAGGCATAATTCACGAAGCGCATTCAATTCTTCTCATTATGTAAATAATGGACCCCGACCTGTAACGGTATGTTCTATGACACTGTATTCATTCATCCTTTTCACCAACGCTCTAGTGTGTTTACACCTCAGTATACGAATAGATCTTTTCACACGATCGCCTTTTGTTCGTTTTTCAATAGAACAAACGCTATGTGCGATATTTCGCTCATATTAATTTTACGCACGAATTTACGAAAAATTAATCACTCTCGGGCCGCAGTTTAATTTCAACGTGTAAACCCTTGCTCGGGCTATTCTATGCGGGAATGTAGAGATTGTCGCGGTGCGGTGGTTGCGCCGCGTGTTTCCGGATACTCTGTGAGCAAACATGAGCAAAAAGGCCCCATCCTGACAGCGCTCCGAGGAATTTATGTATGTCTGAAAATAATCCGCTCTGATAGTTGGGTAATGTAGAATTTCTAATGTTAAGAGAGATTACTTTTCCTTCTGTAGATCCGAAAGGGTGGTAGGTTTTCTGAATTACAAATACTTTTTGTTCATTTAAGTAAATCGAAGTATGACGGATTTTAACAAATATAATTTAACATAATTATATCTGTAAATATTTATAATGTACTTCTAGATAAAACAAAGTGATGCAATGCAAATAGTAATAAAGTCGTCCTTATAAATCAAAACGTTTCGAATCGACAGAAGGTGCTGGATTTGCTCTGTGTGGAAACACTCGACAGTCTTTTTCTTCTTCTTCTTCCTAGGCCTTGTTCCATTTACTTGGGGTCGGCCTTCCTTGTCCTTCTCCTCCACTGAGCACGATCTTGTGCTGTATCGGCGTGGGGTTGAGCTTCTCTCATGTCTTTTTCGACCGCCGTCAACCAGGTGGTATAACATCAATATTAATAATAGTATAATATTAATAACAATAATAATGAATATTTATGAATGGAATGGCAAGGAGCCCAAGAATGTTTCTGCAAAATGATAAATACTTCTTACATTCACCAATGAGACTCCACCCACTGGGTATGCTATGATGATCTCTTTTCTGAGACCAAGGATTTTTTGTGTGCGATACAGGATCAGATTAGAGGAGACTCATTATCAAATAGTTATCAATTATAAGAGATTCATTATCAAAGATAATACTGTCGACAGTCTGTCATCTATGGGCGGTGATCGTATCTGAAATATACCGATATATCCATCATATAACCTTGATCGTTTACATAGAGAACAATTTCCTAATAATGGAAGCACGTTATCAAGCCTTTGTTTATTACCATCGACTATATTGCCCTATATACTAGTTTGTTTCATTAATTCAGACATTGGTAGTTTATTTATTAAACAACTGCCCAACAACAAAGGAGTGTAATGCTATCACGGTTCATATATGCATGATTTACGTTTCTTTATTCCACCATAACTTCTAAACGCTCTAACCGATTTAGAAGTATGTGGTACAGTTGGAATCGGTTTCATCCCGAGTGTCATTAACTATCCGAATATTAACGAAATATTTGTCTAAATGTCCAAATTTACTAATGTCAATAAATTAACATAAATATGTCGTTTTTCGTGTCAAATTGAGTCTGATTGAGTAAATTTCGAAAATACATTTGTATTTATATGGATAAATAAATACATAAACCACAAATATTTTACAATAAAACCATATCAAAAATAATTATAAATACAGTAAGATGTCAATAAATTATTATAAATATATCTTGTTTCATGTCAAATGAAAGGTCTGATTAAGAATATTCTGAAAATAAATATGTAAACATATGGATATCACACGATTACCACAGACACAAACCACAAATATTTTATAAAAAATCCGTAATAAAATAATTATAAATACAATAGTTCCTTTATTTGTAACGACAGTCGTGTTTTTTAATCGTTTTAATAAATGTACCTGTGTACTTTACGTTCGTATATTGTATTGAATTCAACTTGATACTGAATATTCTTTTCATGTTTCATAATAGATGTTTCATAATAATTTCTTTCTGTAATATGAAGTGCAGGTATTTATTACCCACACGAATCCAGGAAAAATTAACTGCTATGTTTGTAATTCTTAAAGTTTAATAAGTTTAGTAAGTTTAATAAATAATTAATAAAGTTGATTTTTTCGAAGAAGGATTTTAGGGCTTATAATATCGATATCGTCTATAGTTCGAATACTCATTTTTTAATCCTTTTTTAAGCTAGAGCTGAATGCCATAAGCTTCGTTTCAACGGCAGGGAAAAACCCTTCAGCTATATAACGCGAAAATAATAAGCAATGAAAGCGAGCATATTGCCGAATTACAAGTCGAACATGACGAGAAGAGGTGACAAAACAGAGTAGTCTTCACCCAGTGGAAGTATATATAGTGCTGCCAGACTTACTGATATTATTATTATAATTTATTTGTTTTCATTACTATTCAATTACACACTTATTACTATTCAACATAACAGTAAATCCAATGCGTTGAAAAATAAAACTAATAAAAATATCACCGTAATTATACAAATAGAATGTCACTTACAATACTAGCTATCATACAATAATAAATAATTAATAGCCTGCAATTTAACCGAATGAGGGTTAAAATGCATGTCATAGGGTACCTAAATGTAGTTCAGACGGTAAAAATATCAAAATCTGGTACTATCGAATTAATTTCATTAAATCGCCGCAAAGCACCGTTCCACCTCATAAGGTTAGTGCGCGAGAACGGCTCCGCGAAGAGATGGTGCGATCGAGCACGAACATAATTAATAGTTACGAAATGATCCACCTTGGCTAGTAAGCTAGAGTTATTAGATTTACGACGTATTGGATTGATAACAAAGGACCTGGTCAGCATTTCTCTTCTGAGACAGAAATACATATAGCCAATAATGCCTGTGATAAATGCAGTCGGATACAAAATGGATAATATCCGTACTGCTTGAAGCACAACAATCTCAAAAAACACTTCTGTATCTTTTTCAGCATGAGGGTATAGTTTTCTTAGTTTTGTCATCCTAGAATTTTCCACTAAATTGGGTTGGATAATAATGTGGTTGCGGTGGACGGACTCCCGTCCCCTACGCCGAAAAGCTCGCAAACAGAAACAAAAAGGCTCCCCGTGACAGCGCGCCGAAGAATTTATGCTGGAACGTGCGAATTATCCTCGGTCGCTTTGTGGATAAAGATATTTTATTTGCCTTAAAATCCGACGCGTAGCCGCTGTAACTCAGACGGTGTGGGGGTGGCGGCGACTTAACTAGGAAAAGCCAAGATAGGCCCGTGTGAATCCAAAAAAAATCGATTGAATTTTCACATACTATGCTACCTTCGATGATTTGTCGTTTATTATTCTATTGAGTTACCAGTTGGTGGGCGTTTCTACACTTAATATAGTCAGCTTTTCTATGAACTATCTATATTATTACCAGTTATAAGTTGAATGATAAGTGTCTCACTAGGAAAGAAATGAGATACATAAAATACATTGATGATTTTTATTATAAAGGGTGAGTTTTTAATTAGTAAAATCTTTGAAGTGGGTGAATCAGTAGGAGCAAATACTCAACTTCTATTAAAAAAAAACGCACACAAAAAAATGCTGTTTTGAAAAACAGTAATAAAAAGAGTTGAGCGCGTTGCGCCATCTGGCATTAAGTAAAATATCGCAATCATTGTTTATTCGCGATTTTTCACCTATTGCCAGATGACGAAGCGCGCTCAACGCTTGTAAAATTTTTATTTATCAGTCATTTTTTTCAAATTTACTCGTACTGATTCACCCACTTCAAGGATGTCACTAATTAAAAAACCATTCTGTATTTTAATTACAACTTTGCGAAGTACTTTCGCGGATATCTTCTTCGGAAACGTCAGTAGACAAAAAACATTTCGGGAATCCTCAGGGCTGTCAAAACGCGTTTTTTTATTTAACAAATTAATAATAGTATTTTTTATTTTTCATGCATAAAGTTTCTGATAGATAACAGTTTATGCTTCATTAGATAGATAACCTATTTGATTTATTTCGTAAACAAATCAACATTACAGTTATTACTAATTTGTTTATGTAAGCGTAGACATGTAAATTGTTATGAGTACATACATAACGAGTATTAAATAAGCAACAAATATGCAACTACAGGCAGAAAGTATAGAGAATAAAAGAGAATACATAAATAATCAAAACAAATGATCTCATTCTAACATTAATTATTAGCGCAATGCCCACATCTTGAAGAGATGTGGGCTCGCTGAGTGTAATTGAGTTCCACTCAATCCAAGCCTATTTTGTGGAAAGTGGAAGAAATCACATGGAGCCAAATGGGAGCTGTAAGGCGGGTGAAATAGCTCTTGAATTTCTGTTGTCTTAAAACAATAATGGTGGGAATGTGAGACTTTATGAGGAGATGCACGGTCAGAATGTAAAACGAGTCCTCTGAATCCAGACCGTGGGCGTTACAGCTTCAACTTTTTTAATATAAATGGCAAGCAGACTTTACTATACTATTTCGCATTGTTTGTTTTACTTACGATCTTATAGTTTAAAAAGCAATAGTAATGGTTGATACCTTTTCACAATTAGGGTGTGGTTTTTTATAGCCACTGGGAAATAATTTGGTTTGAATTACAAAATAAATTGGAAATATCTGCTTTGTGTCAGTGCGATGCTAGTTCCTGTCTTGGATGACCGAGGCCGATGGCCGAGTCAAGCAGTGGTACAAATTACATTAAGGCGCACATTAAGCACATTAAGAGAAACTGACTCGGCGCTTTAATTATCGTTTTTCGTCGATAGCGATTGTTGGGGTTGGGTATGGCGGACTGCGGCGGCCAGCGCGCAGACGCATCCCGAAGAAAGACTAAGATATCCTACAAACGGTAGATGGTGCCCACTTACGGTCTATCAGCACTGCATCGGAGACACATCCGGCTGCGAATACATTACACCCTACGATGAATGAACAAATTATGCTTGGCTGAGTCGGTAATATACGTTTGAGATGTAGGGCATAACAAGTATTTTCGATACGACTCCACCACACAACGCGACAAGAAAGTGAGAGAACGAGAGCCAAGGTAAACAAGGCAAGACGGAGAATCGCGTACTTTTTGTATGTGGTACAAAAGCAACCAGTAATTTGATAGATAACCGTACTCTTTGAAACGACTTCAAAGCTCTACATTGTCCTATACATTTGGGGAAAACGTTTTACATTTTATATCATAGCGTCCTTTACTCTGCACATCGAAAAGACCTGTCTTGTTTTTTTCTTACATTAACGGCACGGACAGTTCAAAGTGCTGGAGGAACGCGAGAGCGTTCGTTAGCCGCTTTTTACTGGTGAAGATGCTTGAAAAGTGCTCGCGACCCGACGATTAGCACGTTGAACGGCTCGCTAGATAATCCACGAATATCTTATTTAATCGCTTGAAACCTAATTCGTAACTAATTGCGTCACTTGCTGCGAGCTTTAAATCCGCAACGATTTATACTCCCTTGTTAGCTTCGCTTCGACGAACACGAGCTCTGTTTGGAAGTCGTGCAATTGAAAAGAAGGCCAGCGCCCTGGCACACAGTTATACTGCAGGAGACGATTAAAATTTATACATTATCTGGGTCTTTCAACTTCAGCTAAACACACATTTATTCTTTTATATTTTATTTTCTTGTACATCGAGGAAGAGTGGGAAAGGAAATAGATATAGGATTCCGTTCGCATGTATACCTGGCATAATCTATGGAGGTCCGAAGCTTCCTGAAAAGTCTTCATGACTTACACGTCGCAAAGAGAAATAAAAATAAAAAAAAGAATAATGAGCAAAAATGTATAGGGCTTGGTCCAAATGTCCACCACTAACAAGACTCTGTTACGAAAATAGTCCACTAAATACTGATTAATTCGGACCAGACCTCAGTCAAAAATATACTGTCAGTAAAAGTTATGACTAAATAGAAAAATCATTTATTTTTGTACCTTTTTGTGCGAAAAATAATCAAAATCATACTAGAAAATAATCAAAGAAACCGTTGAAGTATCTGACAATGTCATCTTCGTAACAATTCATGATTGCATGAAATGCCGTTTCTTCTTTCCACTTGCATTTTCATAAAAATTCGTACACGTACCAAAAATAGAAAGTCCGAAATGATATAAACAAGGTTACAAGTAGAGAATCACAGAAATTTCCGGTATACGTTAGCCAAAGTCGCAAGTAAAGAACCATAAGAATACGCACCGAAAGCAAGCAAACGAACGACTGCATAGGACAAAGACAAACGAACCAGTAGTGTGGTGGTGGTTGTCGCAGCGTAAGAGCGAACACGATTTTGTTCCTTTTGCACTTGGAATACAATGCGCTATAGAGCATTATAGAGTATTGTGTAGGCTCGGCGCAGCTCAACCGGTTTTTACCTGGCCGGGCCAGTGCGAAAGAAACAAAAATCGTGTTATGTCTCACGAATCGTTTCGCGTGGCGCTAGCGACGAGTCTTATTGGCATTACATTATGTGAACCTACTTGCATACAATAATAATAGACAAAATTTTAACAAAAAAAACACAGTCCTATCCAACCCTGGGTGCTGCAGCCTTATCTTGGTGATACTTAGAACGGGCTGTCGTAATTGAATGCATATACAAAATTTCGTGTCTGTGCTGATGACCGTTGAGCAATTCCCTTGTCGGGGCCAACCCTGAAATTAGTACGGTCTATTATAATTGAACGCGTATACAAAATTGTGTGTCTTTGCTGTTGATTATGGAAGAGTAGCCACAACATGGTTGTAAAATCAGGTCATATTCGTCATCGGAAAAAATGCATTGTCATCAGAACTGAACTAGCATGTACAATTTCAACTTCATAGGATAAGAGGAAGTGGTTTTAATTTAGCTTGCAAGATTTGATTTGAACAAGCTACTGATCACGCGATAAGAGCTGGCACGTTCACAGTACTCACACTAATGCAATGTCACTAGCGACGCGAGCGAGCGAGCGAGACGGAAAGACTTTTTATGATGCGCATCAAGTGAAAGTCACGAAATTGCATTAGTGTGAGTACTGTGAACGTGCCAGCTCTCGCTGCGACACCTGTAACACATTACAAGGTAAATGAAAGCTCGTAATAAAAGTCAAGAATAGGCCTCAGCTAGATACCACCTTGCCATAAAAAACTCTAGTATACAATTTATTACTATTCATAGTTGCTATAATCATTTACATACTAAATAAGTAAGTTAGTAAATGTTTTATTAATTTGAACTACTTTGTTAATAAGTAAAATAAATCGTTTTTTAAATTTTATTTTAATAAAATATGCATAAATTATAAAATATGTTAAAACTAGTTATTATTAATAAATAAGTCTATCTTGACCAAAAAAAAAACATAATATTAAATGTTAAATTTCGTGTGATAGAGTTGCTCCCTTAATTTCGGTTAACGACGGTCCCTGACACCGTAAAAACATATTAATTTTACGATCCAACACTATTCTAAAGGGTACGCCCTTAGTCACTGATAGGTGACTTTTATGTGTCTAAGAAAACTTCTCTCATTCTCAAACTTAGTGATCCAGAAAGGGCAATTTCTAGGCAACATCTTTAAACTTTTAACTTTTATGTACGTTTACGTATAAAGAGGGCGAATATAGTCTAAAATCAACGAACCGAATAATCTAAATCCTTGCAGTCGTTTCTGAAGGTCTTAGCTTGACACGGGTACAAATGTGGACGCGCTCGAACGCACAATGTACTCTTTAGATAGGACCTAATGCTAGTTTATTTAATAGGCACGAGTAAACTGCTACTTTATTGTATACCCTGAGCTCAGTTACCCATGCTAGGAAAGAATCGCAGGGTTACCGTTTGTATTTAGCGTATTAGACGATTTTTCTCGAATGTGTAGTTCTAATATTGGTGTTGTTTATTGGGTTTTTGTATTTACTCATGTTTCGAGATCACACTATATCGATGAAAAGATAACAGGTGCCATTATGCAGAGCCTATATTAAATAAAGCCAATAATATCAGGACATGCAAACATTTCAAATTTATAGTCGTCTATAAAACTGTCTAGTAGTAGTAGTAGTAGTAGTAGATGGAGTGGGGGGCTTGTTTCCAGCCCTTGATGTCACCTAGATCTGTAAGGTCTTTTGTAACTACCCACTGTGTGGTTAGGTCAATTGTCAGCTAGTAGCCCGGTACTTCTTACCAGACTAAGTAGGTCACTGACCTTCAAGTTGGGCAGATCGCTGGGTTCGAGAAAGGCTCGTCCCAGTAAACTGTGTCTTTTGGCGGCGAGCCCTGGACAGCGGCCAACAATGTGTATGCTGTCTTCAGGTTCCTCGCCACATATTCGGCAATCCTTGCTCTCAGTCAAGCCAAGGTTGAATAGATGAGCTCTAAGGGTCGTGTGTCCGGTGAGGAGACCGATAGTGGTTCTAAGGTTCTTCTTGCTCATGTCAAGTAGGGCCTTGGTTTTCTTCTGTAGTGGTTGCTCCATCATGGCTTTTGCCTGGCGACATCCCTGACTCTGTTTCCAGGAAGCCCGATGTTCCTGCTCCAAGCAGTCCCTGATGATTTTCTTACCTGTAGCGAAGGGGACCCCTACAGCTGGCTCCACTGGGCAATCCAGTGTGCCCAGTTTTGCCAGTCTATCGGCCTCTTCGTTTCCGGGTATGCCTTGGTGACCCGGTATCCACATTAGGGTGATTTTGTTGGATTTTCCCAATTTGTTGAGCTCATGCATGCAGTCCCAGACCACAGAAGATTCTGTGGTGGCTTTAGCCAGAGCGTCCAGTGCTGCTCTGCTGTCAGAGCAGATGAGGATTTGTCTGTTTTTTACCTCAAGTCGACTTTGTAGTTTTATGCATTCCAATATGGCAAGTACCTCGGCTTGGAAAACCGTAGCGTATTGTCCAAGGGGGATGCTGATTCTGTGGTTGGTTTTGGGTCCGTACACGCCTGCCCCAAAACGTCCATTTGTTCCTGAGCCGTCGGTGAACCAGGCGTCTGCGTTGTGGCTTTGAAGCCACTGCGGATTTTTCCATTCTTCCCTGGTGGGGATTAGGATTTTATAGGATTTCTCTACCGAAATTTTTTTCCGTAGTCGATCCTGGGTCAGAGTGAATGGGCTTTTGTGGAGGAGGTTTAGCTCAGGATGATTGTGCCCTCCACGCTTCCACTCGCCCAAACACTTCAGTCTGTATGCTGTAAGTCTGGCGGAGTGGATGATGAGCTTGTCCAGAGGCGGGCAGCAGAGTGCCACCTCTAATCCCGCTGTTGGGGTGGTCTTTATGACGCCAGTTGCAGCCCTCAGGTAGTTACCTTGAAGGCTTTTAAGCATTTTTACTGTCTCAAGCTTTTTCACCCTGGACCACCAGACTATTGCAGTATAGGTTAGTCTAGGCAGCAGTACTGCCCTGTAGAGCCATAAGGCGACCCTGGGTTTGAACCCCCAGGTTTTTCCCATGACTCTTTTGCACGTCCACAACGAGGCATAGAAGGTTGTTCTCTTGCGCTCGAGGTGGTGCTTCCAATTGAGCTTTGGGTCTAGATAGACTCCAAGGTATTTAACTACTGTAGCGTATTCTATCTCCTTATCCCAGAGCTTGAGACACTCAACGGGTTCGGGTTTGTATTTTCTGGTGAAAATCATGGCCTTAGTCTTGCTTGGATTAGCGGATAGACCTCTGGCCTGGCACCAGTCTTGGGTGGTCTTAAGTGCTTTGTCCATGAGCTCCTTAAGTATTGATAGGAAGTTTCCTCTGACTACTATGGCCACGTCATCAGCGTAGCCGTAGACAGAGAGGCCTAGGTTTTGTAGATCTATTAGGAGTTCGTCTACAACGATGCTCCACAAGAGGGGGGAGATGACTCCACCCTGTGGACAGCCCTTAGCAGGGATTCCCGTGATGGAGGTGTCGCCTTGATAGACGGTCAGATTCCTATTTGATAGCATAAAACTGTCTAACAAAAATAACTTTTTTTCTGTAACATTGATGAAAACAGTTTATTTTTATGCTTTCAAGGGTGCTAAACACGGACGTTATAATGAAAATGCAAGTTTAGCTTTTATTGAAGTTATTGGAGCTTTTCAGAATTGCCCTTTGAAAGCCTATCCTTTTAGTTCTCTCTCTGAGGAAGGTCACTGATGGCTCAATCGCTTATATTTTGTTGCTGGTGATTCCCTGATGAGCGCCCAGCAATAGCCCGCTAACGTTGATTCACTCCACTTTCCATGGTATTTTTCTTCCATGTCATAAATTTCTTGGTGGAAGCGTTCGCCAAGTTCGTCCCTAACAGCACCTTAGTTTACGGGGAAGAAGTCTAAGTGTGAATGTACGAAGTGTAACTTTAAAGACATACTACACTTTAGACTATCGAAGTACCTACTGCAGAAGATTTTCCACAAGTTCCTTATGGTTTTCTGCCTTATGATCTCAAAGGAAGTTTTTCGGACACTTGAACAAACTAAAGCTAACAGCGTGGTCGATTTATTACAGAACAACTGACTTTGTTCTTGTTACATTTTCACTGTTGGCTATTGTTATTCGGGCGGTGAGAGAACTTGGAATGTTGTGGTGGAGGATGACGCAACGGTTGCACTTCGGGGTCCAGCGATGACTTCATGCAAACAAATGGTCGTATACCATTGTTAATTGACCATGCTTTGTATCTCAGGAGAAATTGTCGCAACAGGACCGGATTCGGAAACAAACGTGGTGGCGACCAGCACTTCGAAATACAGTAACTATATTTCCAACAAATCTTTCTTCTATCTATCGCTTCTTTCTCGATTCCCGAATATAGATGACTGTAGGGAGCTAATGGGCCCTTGCTGAGTTGGCCACGAAGACGCATTCTGTTCAGGGTTGGTCACAATCACGGGTCAACACCCATCCGGCGGCCTCCACGCATGAAGTGCGAGCCCGGGCAGGACTCTGGCCTTATGGCTAGTTTCCCCTAGGAATAATCCTTCTGGAGCTCCTGGACGGTCTGCACACCGTGCGGCGTAAGCCAATCGACTGTGCATAATCATAATCATAATCATAAGTTTTTTATTCAAAATAGTACGAAATCGTAACTTTTTGACGTCAATAATGCATACAAACATACATAAATGATAAAAAATTAAGATATTGTGACATTATAACAAATTATTGTGACATATAACGTGATATTAATCATCGAGGTATGTAACCATTTTATTTCCAAGGGTCTTTGTCGTCTAGATAATCATTTATTTTATAGTAGCCCTTTAAGTATAGCTTCTTCTTAATAAATGACTTAAATTGTATCACAGATAAATTTTGCATGTTTACTGGGACTTTATTGTAGAAGCGTATACATTGCCCTTTGAATGATTTTGTGGTTTTGGAGAGTCGACTTTTATGGTCAGCAAGTTTATTTTTATTTCTAGTATTGACACCATGCCTATCAGAGTTTTTTAAAAACAGTTCTTTATTTTTATGCACATACATTAAGTTTTCATAGATGTAATGAGATGCAAGTGTCAAAATATTGATTTCTTTAAATTTTCCGCGTAACGACTGCCTAGCACCCAATTTATAAATAGCGCGAATTGCTCGTTTCTGTAGTATAAATATTTTATCAGCGTCAGCAGCATGACCCCACAGCAAGATGCCATACGACATCAAGCTGTGAAAATAGCTGAAGTAAACCAGCCTCGCGGTGTCTATATCTGTTAAATTACGAATTTTTTTTACAGCATATGCCGCAGAACTTAGCCTGTCGGCCAATTTCTTAATGTGTGGTCCCCATTGTAGCTTTTTATCTAAAGTGATACCAAGGAATACAGTGGAATCGACCAGTTCTAGGCGCTTATTTTTTATGATAATATTTGGCTCTATCTGCTTTACATTTGGAAGTGAGAATTTTATACATTTTGTTTTCTTTTCATTTAGTAGCAGATTGTTTGCTGTGAACCATTCCACAACATTCGCGATAGAATCATTCACATCGTCATAATTATTTTGTTGTCTACCTACTTTGAATAGCAAAGAGGTATCATCTGCGAATAAAACTATCTCACAATTTGGTTTTACTGTGTAAGGTAAATCATTTACATAAATAAGAAAAAGAAACGGTCCAAGTATTGAACCTTGTGGTACTCCCATGTATACTAACGAGCCGGATGATCTCTCTCCGCCAACATCAACCTTCTGAACCCTATCATTTAAATAGTTTTTAAGAAGGGCTAATGAACTACCTGTAATGCCGTAGTGTTCAAGTTTCCTAACCAATGTGTCGTGCTGTACGCAGTCAAAGGCCTTGGAAAGGTCACAAAATATGCCGAATACATCTCGTGACTCCTCCCGCACTCCGACTAACAGTCGGGGGAGTCTGGAAGCAGTACTGATTTCTATAGAGCGGGGGTGGTTGCGGACCTTACGGCGACTGCTCTTGAAAGGACCATCGGCTACCCGATCCTGGGTGAACAGCCGGGCAAAGGATGCCGTGGTCCGCGATAGATTCGGTGCACACCGTCTCACCGCTTCGCAAGGGAGAGGACCGCGCAAGCGACCTCGAACTCGTAACCAATCGAGAGACCGGAGTAATCTGGTCACAATTGGAAGTAAGGGCGTGAGTGTGAGCCCGCTGGGTAACCCACCTAGTTATCTCGCGGTTAAGGCGTTGGCCTCTTACGGGCGTGTGGCGGAGCTTGACGGTGGACTGTTTTTGTCCAAGTCTTCTCCGTTCGCACCTCACGGGGGATAGAACGACTAATCATTAAAACTTCTTGAGGTGACGAGTTCGCCCGTTGTAGTTGAGAACTCTATTTGTATGTTTTACAATTCAATAAAATTAAATTGAAAATATCTAGTTTTCGAAATAATTTATATTATTCGACGCAAACATATAATATGAATTTAAATAAAATGAATAGCTACTTAGAGTTTTCCGCTTCGGTTTTTAAAACGCTCGCTCCTCAATTAGTGGGCGAGTTAATTCGCGCTAGGCTTTTATGTATGTACGTAATGTCGGGTAAACGCAAATTGAAATGCCCGTATTGCCCTCGATGGTGTCGGAAAATTTCCAAGCGTTGTTTGTTGTTTGCATACGTACAGTTAAGGCGGGTGCAGCAGGGCGTCCGGGGCACGCGCAGGACGCTGAATCGCCGCGAATAATTATTTTCGCCCTCTGTGTGGTTTTTCATCTGCCGCAGACGGGTTTTTTGTACGCTGCCGCACGAAGGAGAAAATATCATGCGAGGCGCCATTTTACCTTGCGACCCAAATGCACCATGAAAACGGTGAAAATAACGAGCATTTTGCGATAATAGTTTCCACCAGGGTTTCACTAGAAAAAGGACTTTTCACACGATTACCCAAAAGGAGTATTATGTGTTCAGTGTTCATATATGTATGTTTACCATTTCTTTATCCACCACAACTTTTAAACGCTTGAACCGATTTAGAAGTTTGTAATATTGTTAGAATCGTTTTGTCCTCCCGAGTGTCATAGGGTACGTGCCGCGACCCCTTACTTCCATATAAGAAAAAAGCAGCGTCTTTAATACGTTACGCAGTACGTGTACATCATCATTTGACATTTTAGTTTTAGGTCGCTTGATCTTACTATACAGTTGAGTGGTTAGGTCGCCTGATCTTACTTTGCAAGATCCCGGGTTCGATTTCCGGCTGGATATAAAATTAACGGAATTGCATTTCAATTCTAACGATCGAATGAAATGACAAGAGACACAGTTACACGCATATTTCAGAAACACATACATACATATAAACACTTCATAGTAGGGTTGATTGAAAGAGATTGTCGTATGACAATAAACCCGCCCATTGTGAAATTTCACAATAAAAAGTATAAACAAACAAACAAACATTCATCATTTGACAGTTGAGTTTTTCTTCGCGGCCCATACGTATATCTATATGGATAAATACATAAACCACAAATATTTCATAACGCTGATTACGCGAAAAATCCCAAAAACGTGATTACGTAATATGTGGACGGCCCCTATCGCCAAATAGAATAATAAGCTGCAGTCAAACTACTTAACTTACATAGCTCTACAATATACTTATCGAAGTATTTTATGTGATTTTTGCATGTTAACAAATTGTTGACATCCAAATCAACACTTTATGTTTAATAAAATCGAAATGTCATTTTTCAAAACTTAAATAGTAAATATTCATAGTTGGTCTTAAAAAAGGTCGGATTTCGTGATAAATAGCCGGCCGGTAAATAGCTTTTTATGTAATTTGAAATAATTTTGAGCTTTTATTACCAATGATACCCCCCTTCCCCTCCCCACCACCCCCCAAACCCCTTTTGCATTATAAATACTTAGGTATCTAATAAAGCACTGTAGATAAGGCGGGATAAGAACCCACGGAAGAAGAAGAATATTTTCGTCCGGAACTTAATACATCCTGAGTACTTGGTTTATTTTCTTCGAAATTAAAGCATTATAGCGGGATAGGAACCCACGGATGAATATCGGAAGAAGAAGAATATTTTGGACTTCTCCCCCCTCCCCCTCGCCCCAAACATCACCCGCGCAGTCATTGTCATTGACGACGAGTAGATAGATACTGAAGATAAAAGTAAAACGAATGTTGAACTATAAGATTCAGTGAAAAGCTTCACTCTATTTTATCGAGTGTTCGCTCCTGTCATTGTTGTCGTATTGGTGTCGAGAGACTTCCGACCTGATATCGCCCATTGTTACCGCGAGAATTCTCTCGTATTCAGCGCCATTGTCTTTTTTGATCAGTTGAGGAATAGCAAGCGGAGCAATAACTAAAGGGATCTTGTTTTATTTGACTATACAAAATGTAAAACATATATTGAAAAATAGCGAAGCTACTAGTAATATTATTATTATTTATTATTATTTATTCCGTAGCCGGCGATTGGGGAGGGGGTCGCGCTGCTGTCGGTGTCGCTGGATCTCGTACTCCATTCACGAGCACCCCTAGCCGATAATCGTTGATTTTTAAGGTCGTGTTTGATGTTATTTAGTCAGGTTTTATTCGGTGCCGATCGCTGAATTCTCCATTCTGTCGGACGGTCTCGCCAAAGAAGTTTACGTGGCAAGCGATTATCGTTCATTCGGCAAACATGGCCGAACCATCGTAGTCGACGTTTAATATTATAATTTGCAAAATGTGGGCTAATGAATATTTTTGGAATCAATTTTGATCTTTGAGTAAATTATTCCCCAACTGGCCCGTATTCCGTTTCTCGAAGGCTTAAACTAAGCTGGTGCTAAAAATTAGGAACTTAGTTAATTTGTTGGTATTTCTTTCCATCAAAATTAAGAACCGCGCGGTCTTAAATCTTAAAAAAATCCGTTTTGTCTATGGCTTTTTCAAAGCGGGGTCTTAATTTTGACAGCTCGGTCACTCGCTCGCCCGCCCGCCATCATCTCGTCATCGCACGCTGAATCGCCACGTTTCCGTTTGTTTTAAAATATACAAATATACAAGGCTTTTATCATACAGTATAAAAAGCTAAAAAGATATGCAAGGCTATTTATCATAATGTAAAAAAAATATTGATACAGGATTTTAAAGGAAAAATAAAGATATTAACGATAGCTTACAATAATCAGGGTTCATCGTCTTTTCTTCGATTTAGAAGCTTATTCTGAGCAAATATATTTGAAATTGCGACAAAGAATCTTGGAAATCACGAGAGAAACAAGAGCTACCCGGCGAAGACTGCTCGATTCAGTCCGCTCTTAGTTAAGAGGCCTATTACAAAATAGCGTAGGTATTCTTTTAAAATGAGTTTAAAAAATGAACGCATTTTTTTTTGGATGTAACTATAAAAGATAGGATAAATAAATAAAAAAATAAATAAATAACTATTCAACCCTGGGAGAAAACCGCGGCACTGAGCGCTCTTCTCTTGCGCAAGCAAATATATACACAATTTCTAATTGTTTTTTGCAGTGTTTTCTCCTTTCTAATGACAATAATTTATATTATGTCGTATTGCTAAAAGAGTGAACTTTAATATAGTATAAGTATTATATAAGAATCTTATTTTATTTCTGAGAAAATTAGAATGATACAGGAAGTTTTTTTTTAAATTTTGTGTAATTGTAAGTAATGTATACCTTGGATATGTGGTCAAAAAACGAAAAAATAAGGCCGCTATGGTCAACAAGAAT
This sequence comes from Micropterix aruncella, assembly GCA_944548615.1. Taxonomy (NCBI): domain Eukaryota; kingdom Metazoa; phylum Arthropoda; class Insecta; order Lepidoptera; family Micropterigidae; genus Micropterix; species Micropterix aruncella. The sequence goes on from OX155951.1 coordinate 29,618,645, forward strand.
ACATGACGGACATAAAAAAAAATAGTATACGGTTTTCGTTGTAGTGATATTACTGTATTAAGGAGCTCAAAGTTTGCCTTCCGAGCGTTTTACGAATAACGACTTTCGGAAAATGGGCTGAATAAGTAAATAATATTCGTTATATCTAAAATTAAAGGCCGCTATGGTCAACATCAAGAAATGGTCCAGGTAATTCAGTAATTAAAGTTTGTAGAAATCTCTTCATTTCTTGGAATTAGAACGCCAAAAATCCACTTTTCTTGCCTTTCTGGAAAAAATATGTGATAGGGCTCTTAAGACGTGGAAACGGTATACGAAAATGGGTCTAGACTCTAGGCGGTACTTAACATCAATTTAAGAGCCTGATAGCCTCTACATGAGCACGCTTCAGTTAAGACCCATGGAAAGGAATACCAAATCGTCAGTTCAAAATAAAGCGTTGTTTTAGCGCGTTTTTAGACCCTAAGTTAGGCACCTGCGAGAAATGGATTACGGGCCACTGCTAGTTTCTATATTTACCCATTTCATCTAAAACTTCACCTTCCAACCAAGAACTAACCACTGCTACGTGATTCTATCCTTTATTACGCAAATCGACCAATTTATTCAAGTGTTTGTTGATGTTGGGGTTTGTTTATTTGCACGTCTTAATTACATTTTTGGCTGTGTTACGCACCGTTTAGTTTGCAAATTTTAGAGATTCGGTTGGGTTGACTCCCGTTAAAAGTCCGAAGTCCTGATGAAATTGGCGGTCGCTGTGATCGCATGCGTAGCGTCCTAAATAAATATTTCAGTGTTTGCTTTAAACGAATTTTCATCGGGGATTAGAGACAGTGCAAAAAAGCGACGCGTTTGCAGCTGAACCGCCGAAGCCGTCAATTCGTTTCTCCCCGAAAATCGCCGTCCCCCAGCCACCGCTACTACACCTATGTGACTGACACATCGCTGCGTGTGTTTGTGGATCCGCTTGTATACCCCCGTTGCTTTGGTTTATTTTTCACGACCGACTGGAGCAAAACCCCGGCTCGTATTGATTTTGTCACGCAGACCTCGATACCGACTCTGCTCTTCGTTAACTAAATGAACGCAAAAAAAGTATTTTGTCCGTAACACATGTCAAAATTGTTTAAATATACGACCACAATAAACTAATGATTAATAGCGTTGTAAATAAAATTTTAAAGACCTCTTTCAGTTCTATAAAGACACATCAAGTGAAATGTTTTTCTTAATATTTATTATATAAGGTTACAGACTATATTTTAACATAACTATTTTTTATTATAATATCCATTATAATAATATTTTTTATAACCTTTTTATTAGACCACTAGAAATTTCTTATTCGGGAGGTGTATCCTTTCGGGTTAGTAATTATTTTTAAGCTTATAATTTTAATGCATTTATCACGTAACGTAATTATATGGTCTATTTTACTTACACTATTTAATTTTGTTCGAAAAGTGATGCTATAGTGATAGTTATATCTATATCTTTTGTATACTACTATATCCTTCAAATAATTATCGTATCTAGAATTGAATACATTTGATTGATTAACCTGATATTTGATAGCTTTGGGTACTCAGTGGGGTCGATTGAGTTTCTCTTGAATTAAAATTGGAAATTAGTTCATGTGAACGAGAAAAATTACCTCAGAGTGGAATGTGAAATAAACGGTTGTCTTTTCCGCATTAAAACTACCCACCGAAAATAAAGTAGCAAAATCTAACACCGCACTAAATGTGTTCAAACTTATTCGAGCGCCTATAATTTCGAGGTAATTTTGGTGCGGGAAAATCGATGATAGTTCATTTCATATTCCGTCCTAACGTATTGCTCTGTCTCGTTCGGTTGAACTAAGTTACTATTTTAGTTTACGAAGAAACGCAATCGGGCCCATTATGTCAGTTTTAAATACCTATAGGAATCTTGTCTACGGCGTTTTGTCAACGTACGGCGCGTTAGCAGCACCGTAGAAAAACACGTGACCTATTGTCCACTGCACGGTTTTTTCGCCGTACGACGTGTTAGGTACTTACATTTTGTGAACAACTTCAAGCTGACGCATTAATATTATCCGCCTTGAAATCGTTCGGTGCCATCGACAAGCTCTTATAAGCCGCCCTACAACACTGATACAAATTTCGCCGTAAATAAACACGTCTGGCCGAGGGGGAAATACGATGCCTACGGCGGCGGTGCCGTGCCTTTTTCCGCAGTGTCCGTGGACAAGCTTCTAAAGTGGCTCATGACGACCACTCCTAGACACGGTGAATTAAACAGATTTTCACGACGAAATAAACGTGTGTTTGTAACCATTAATAAAGACCATTAACTCAAGATGATATGCAATGACCTGTTTAGACGATATAAAATACTTTTCAAAACGGATATCATCGTTCTCTTCAAACATCAATTTGCGTATCAAAACACTTCTACGTTGTATTGTTACTACTGTAATAGTTTGTGAATAAACGCTTCGACCCAGCACATGATAGAAAAGTTAATAAATATATCTGTATTCACTTATAACGAATCTATTTTCTTTTTTTATTACTATTATATTTCCTATATCGCTGTTCTAAATCAATTTTAATATGAATATACCTACTAATAATCCTGTAAATAACTCATGTAAAAAAAACAGTAATAATAATAGAACTACTGAAACATCAACTCATTACTATTTTCTAAAGATTTTTTGTTTTGAATTATTCTCCAGTAAAAAGTTTTGGTTTTCATTCCGCGATCGAAACAAGAAAGAGATTTGCTGCTGCTAAGATGAAAGTACAACTTTTCGTTACTCTCATAGTCGTACAAACTCGCGAAAATATTAAAACCGACCACAAAGTGAACGCGCTTGAAGCACAGCGGGTGGCCGCCGTAAATTATTTTTGCTGCACCGCCGCCTGGGTTTATACATTTTAATACGCAGTTGTGCAAGAGAAAGCAGAGGGTAGTCATCTCGATAACGTTATAAATAATGATGTCATCACGATATTAGAGACTTATTGTTCGTAACCGATAGTTATAGATCAACGGCTACATCACTTTACCCACTTAATAAGATCTTTCACTGTATGCCTTAGTTTCTCAGCATATTACTAGTAATTAACATACTGACCACACCCTTGAAGCAGCTCCCCGAGTGGCTCTGCTAAAATTATTCAGAAGTAACATCGATCGTCGCCTGCATTAAACCCTTAACCGACCAGGCCATAACCTATAACAATATTTTAATTTCGAGTAGTCATTGTACTGAGAAATTTGCATTGGTGGATATAACATTTTAAGTAGTTTTTCATTTGTTTTTTTCCTGAAAAATTCACATGGAAAAAATGAGGACACGGCCCAGTGTCATAGTGGTTAGCTGGCCTGATCCTACCTTGCAAGGTTCTGGGCTCGATTCCCGGCTGGGTCACCATTTTCTGTTGGAATCAATTTAACGGAAATGCATTTCAATGCTGTCGAGCGAATGCAATAACAAGCCACACACACACATGCTACACGCACGCATACATATAAACACTTTATAATAGGGTTGGTTGTAAGAGATTGTCCTATGACAATAAAAACTACAATTGTGAAATTTCACAATAAAGAGTTGAAACAAACAAACAAACACTTCCACACCTTCCTCCCCTCGCCTGATAAATTACATAAATTAACTAAAACAGAAACCTACATCTTTATTTACTTTACATTTTTCAGTATAATTGCAGACATATGTAAGTCCTTATTCGTAAATTCAATAATAATTAGCTAGCGTAATGTTGATTTGTTAAACTTTTAGAAACATAATTTTTGGTTATTGTCACTTGTAATATAACAAATTTTAGCATAAGCACTTATTGTAACTGTTTGTTTCCTAAATAAAACAAAATTTTGAACAATTGAATATATTAAAAATAATAATAAACACGACTGCCATTACAGAAAGTTAACTATTGTATTTATAACAATTTTTATACGGTTTTTTAAATAAAATATTTGTTGTTTATGTATTTATCCATGGAGATAAATGTATATTTCCGAAGTTTACTCAATCAGACCTTTCATTTGACACTAAACACGATATATTTTATTAATTTATTGACAATTGGATATTTAGACCACTACCTACCCAATATTTAAAAAGTTGAGGTACTCTATGACACTCTGGATGACAGAACGATTCTAACAATATCACACGCTTCTAAATTTCTTCAAGCGTTAAGAAGTTATAGTGGAATAAAGAAACGGAAAACATACATAGTTAAATTTTTACCACATTACACTCCTTTTTGTCGGGCAGTCGTGTGAAAATAACGGCTGCTGCTGTGTTTGTGGTAATTGTTGCACGATATATACAACCCGGCATAATACGCCACGTATGATACCCGAGCATAATTATATGTAATAAAATATTATGTGTGTACACAATATCTTCCGCCTGTTTGAGGGTTAAGCGACATGCATGAAGCCAAGGTGCAGCGATGCAGCTGTGTGGCGTAGCTGCCACGTCACTCGGTTGCATAATTGGAGCCGGTGGCGCAGCAGCCGCAGAATCGACGCGTTAAGTGATTTCTGCTGCAAATCAATTAGATAGGTAGATTCAGCGGGGTGATTCTCACCCGTGGGGCGGCCGGGCGGTGTCGTTTTTGAATGGGCGGGCGGCCGCGCGGAAAATTGGTCCGCCCGACGGCTGACACCCAAACCTAGCGCGCTTTAAATCACGATTTATACTGGGTTATATTTATATCTGTACCATGGGGAGCTAACGGGCCCATGATGAGGTGGCCACGATGACCCATGTGTTCAGGGTCGGTCACACTCACGGGTCAACACCCATCCGATGGCCTCCACGCATGGGGTGCGAACCCGGGTAGGACACTGGGTCAACCAGTCTCCCCTGGGAATCAAACCTCTGGCGCTCCTGGACGGTCTGCGCACCGAGCGGCGCAAGCCAATCGACTGTGCTCTCCGACTAACAGTCGGGGGAGTCTGGGAATTGTATTGTTTCCTATAGAGCGGGGGTGGTTGCCTACCTTACGGCGACTGCTCTTGAAAAGACCATTGGCCATCCGATCCCGGTTCAGAGTCGGGCAAAGGACGCCTTGGTCCGCGACAGATTCGGCGTACACCGTTTCACCGCTTCGTAAGGGAGAGGACCGCGCAAGCGACCTCGAACTCGGAACCAATCGAGAGACCGGAGAAATCTGGTCACAATTGGAAGCAAGGGCGTGAGTGTCGGCCCGCCAGGTACCTAACATTACTGGCTATCTCGCTGTAAAGGCGTTGGTCTCTTGCGGGTTGTGACATAGCTGGACGTTGGATTGTTCTGTCCAAAGTCTTCTACGTTTACTGCAGGGCGACAGAACGAAAAATCGTTAAAACGTCCTGTGGTGACGGGCTCGCCCGTTGTAGTTGACCCCGCAAGTTGTACCATGGGGAGCTAACGGGCCCATGATGAGGTGGCCACGATGACCCATGTGTTCAGGGTCGGTCACACTCACGGGTCAACACCCATCCGACGGCCTCCACGCACGGGGTGCGAACCTGGGTAGGACACTGGGTCAACCAGTCTCCCCTGGGAATCAAACCTCTGGCGCAAGCCAATCGATTGTGCTCTCCGACTAACAGTCGGGGGAGTCTGGGAACTGTATTGTTTCCTATAGAGCGGGTGTGGTTGCGTACCTTACGGCGACTGCTCTTGAATTGACCATTGGCCATCCGATCCCGGTTCAGAGCCGGGCAAAGGACGCCTTGGTCCGCGATAGATTCGGTGTACTCCGTTTCACCGCTTCGTAAGGGAGAGAACCGCGCAAGCGACCTCGAACTCGGAACCAATCGAGAGACCGGAGAAATCTGGTCACAATTGGAAGTGAGGGCGCGAGTATCTCGAGCCCGCCGGGTTTATTCCTGGCTAACTCGCGGTAAGGCGTTGGACTCTCACGGGTTGTGGCGTAGCTAGACGTTGGATTGTTTTTGTCCAAAGTCTTCTACGCTCACTGCAGGTCGATAGAACGACTAATCGTTAAAACGTCCTGTGGTGACGGGCTCGCCCGTTGTAGTCGACACCGCAATATGTACCTTTGTTTGGGGAGTTAATGGGCCCGTTAATGGGTTAGTCAGAGTGAGCTAACGGGCCCATGATGAGTTGGCCACGATGACCCATGTGTTCAGGGTCGGTCACACTCACGGGTCAACACCCAGGTAGAGGCTGCGTAAGCGACTTCGGACTCGTAACCAGTCGGGAGGACGGAGGTATCCTGAAGGTTAATTCCAGACGGAGATATCCTACCAAAACTAGTAGGTAGGGAGTGAGGCTGCCCACTGGAAACTTTCCCGGTGCCTCGCCGTTAGGCGTTGGTCTCTAACGGGTTGCTGGTGAACTAGACGATAGATTGTCCTGTCCCCAAGTCGTCTACGCTCATCCCACGGCTGAAGGAACGATCTATATCGTTATAGTCGACACCGCCATCCTGTACCTTTGTTTGGAAATATACATTATATATTTATAGAGATATATGTATATCCTGTTTATTTATATACCTTTGTTTATTTATATTTGTGCATTTGTTCTGTATCAGGAGAATTTTCCTCCATATCTCCGTTCGTCCACCCCTCACGCGATACCCTGGTACGCGTGAGGTTGTCGATGCACGACATCCCGGGCAGATAAAATAACCCATGTCCATAGAACTACCCGGGTGGTGGGCGAGGTTTCTCCCCCGCCTGTCACTGCGTAGCCTAATAATGTACCCTTTTTTGGGAGCCAATGGGCCCAGTGTAGTTGGACCACTAAGACCCATATTGTATCGGTCATCTTGATGACTTATCTTGACTACGGCTTAAGCCGAAATATTGATATACATTTTATAATAATCATTAGTTTTTAAGATACACTAATCACCTATTATTTTCCAGCATTCATTAATGAGGCATCTTTATTTTCACTACGTGCCCGTGTACCAACACGATAAGGTTAGCAAGTTGGCAATTACAATGTGGCAATAAACTGGCCTTGTGTTATTTTAATTTTAAAGTAAAAGTAACATAAAGATTATTTTATTATTCTTACGAAAAAACTGCCCTATTAATGAAAGAAAAATACGACAAAGAAAACTCTACGGGCACTCTTCACTCGATAGTTATGTACTCGCTATATGTAACTAAACCCCGATAATCCACGGAAACTCTGAAAATTATCGAGTAACTTTAATCTCGGATAGTTTTAAGGTAGCAGTAGCATTCGATTCTATTCCTGTCTCTTTTAAACTTACTTCGTGGCGTTTCTTCGCTTCACTTAAGGGGTGGCGGTCGTCGTTCTTTTCACTCGCGACTAAGCCAGCTTTTGAGGGCACTTCAGAGATGAATCCATTGCAAATTGCACAGGTCCTTTTACATCTCGACCTCAATCATGGTAGTGAGCAGTCTGGGATTCGTGACTATTTTTAAATTTAAGGATATAGACAGGCAACGCTTAAGAAGGTGTATATCACGCTAAAGTTGGAAAATCAAAATTAAATATATAATTACTAATTTTATACGAATAGTTAGAAAAAGTTTTCTTGTCATTTAATTTTATTTAATATTCTTATATATGTTATGAGAAAAAGACAGAGAAATATCGATAAAAACTATCCAAAATGACCATGTATAATGATTTTCAGATTTCGATTTTTAAATCAACATATTATGTCAATTTTAAAGTCTGTGAAGTCTGTTAATTTTAAAGTCTGTGAAGTCTGTCAATTTTAAACTGATGAAGATTTTAGAAGTCTGTCATAATTCATTACTTTTTCGGTAAAATTCAGCAAATCTGTTCGATTGATATCAGCGAAAAGCGAGATGCAAAGCGTACATTACAAGCGTACAATACAAACAAGCGTACGAGTTGAGAAGCGGCACTAGGGTTGTAAGTGCGGGCGATACACTACGGTATTTAAAACAAAGATGCCGTAAGTCGACACATATTTTCGATAAGTCGATATAAGTCTACTATAAGTTGACTATAAGTCGATAAATATATAATTACTCGAAAAAAAATCGGTTTATGCCTGATGCTATACAATATCGTACGTTGGGTATTTCTTTGGCTATCTATCATATGTATAGCAAAATATTTTTACCATCATTCCCGAACATACAAAGACTAGTTTCCGGAAAAGTTTTTTAATTGTTGTTTTAGTCTGAGGATGTTTCTTTTTCACAGTGTCTGTGACGAGATCGGGCAATTCGTTTTAGGTTTTGCTTGTTTTCTTTTTTTATAGTATGGTTATGTAATTTTTCCGCTCGTACCACTATTGTACAACATGAATTTGATAATACATATATCAATCGGTAGATTATTTCGGGCCCGACACGAATACAACTAGCGTACCATTCAAAAAATACTGTATCTCATTTAAAAACCACCTCGTAAATCGATATCCACATCAATACGTACTTTGTCCATGTGCCAGCTCGCATCAAAATGTACTTTGTCCTTTGTTGTCTTCGGCGTTATAAAATAACCTCACTTTTTCTACGGACTGTCAAACTTTTTGGTCGTTATTTTGCTTGTTGTTGCAGAAATCGTGAAAATACATAGTTTTAATAAATAATTTATGCTCATAAATTCATAAAATTATTTTTTATATTGTACATAATTTTATAAAATAAAACTGAAAATGGTTGTTTTCTTTTCATTGAATCATTTTAAAATTAAAATGAATAATTAATACTCTAAAAACTTTTTTGTATTGATTTTCGACCTGGATTGAAACGTATTTTGTTTTACATCGGACCGTAATTTATCTAATGTTTTTTTTTGGGTATTACAATTTTTTTAAATTCAAAATTCACTTTTTGAGAATGTAATACACCTGAAAAAGAAATGTTTAATATTTATGCTTAACGATTAGGATATAGGTTTTCTACTATTTCCGAAAAATTTGTTCTCACGGACATTTTGTGTGTCCACAATTTGTGGGCACACAAAAAAATTGTGTCCACAATTTGTGCCCACGTGCCCACGGACATTGATACTCATCATTAATTATTGTACTGTTTATGCAAAATAAAATTTATATTATTACTAATATATAATTTATAGCAGAAATAGGTGTAAGAATGTTAATGTAATACCACGGCAAGTGACTTTTTGATGTCACTGTAACTTAATTATAAAATTTAGCTATAAAAACTTTTTTATACCTCCTGACGAGGTAATGACGCGACCAACCAGGATGAAGCACAAAATATAATATCATATAATATGATAACTAATAATAAAACGTTTTTGATGCGCTATGACATTTATGTATGTATGCAGATCAATGATGCTCACAACAAGTCTCTATCCTCTATAATAAATGAAACAACCGGCCATACATCAACGTTTACTGCGATTTAGTTATTGTCGTTTAAGCACTGGATGGACCTTCCGTGAGCGAGGATTGACCGCCCGCTGACGCCGCCCGGTGGCGAGATTAATGACGACGATTCGGGAATAAAAATCGCAGCTTTTTTTGGCGTTTTCCCCCGCGCGTGTATTATTTACGCGCGGACAGAGATAGTCCGTGAGCCCATTGCAGTTTACCTTGTCCTTCGCTGCTATGTAAGTATCTTTTATTATATTATATTTTTACATCAAAGCATCATCCTATGAACGGATTCCTCTACAAACCTAATCAAATAATATCAATTTTATCCTATGTTTCTGTATGCAATTTTGTAATATTAAACTTAAGTATAAACTTCTCTGCCAGAAACGAGGATTTAAATATCTCCTTTCATGGCAATGAGCGTATGAAGCTTTTTATTTCTATTTGATTTAATGGCTCGTTGATAAGGATCGCAGCTTCCTTGTATCATATTTTGAATGGTGGAAACATTCGGAATTTTAAAATATTTCGTTATGTCATCCTACATTTAAGAAACGATTACGACTTTTGCCGAATTGATCAATGTGATTTTTTTTACTGTTTTTCGCTTAAATTCGTCTCTTATGCAGACATTTTGTTTTTCAAAAGGAAGAGCTTGGTTCTTAATGCCCGCTCCACACATTCGCCAGTGATGGCCGCATCGCCTATGTCCCTCTCGCTCTTTCCCATACATTTTTCTGACGTCATAGTGGTGCCGACTCGCTTCCACCTTAGCATGATTGGCCATCATCGGCGATTGTGAAGGAGGGCCATAAGATGTATAGGTGGATGGTGATCGTTCGCTGGTATTAATAAGACTCCCATTGAACCTACTTGGCTCAGTCTGAAGTGGTGCACATCCATAAGAACATCTCATTTAATATAAGCATTTTCCAATCCAAGCCAGGAAGTCCTTCGCTGCTATGTATAATAAGTAGCTTTTATATTATTATATTATTATAGTCAAAGCATCATTCTATGAACGGATTCCTTTGCAAACCTAATCAACTTATATAAAAAAACAAATGATGTATTATTATTAAATGAATAAAATAACCAGAATTAAATTTCCGAGAGTGGTAATGACCAGTAGGAAGTGGTGGAATGATGGATAAATGGTGAATGATGGATAAATGGTAGTAAATATTGAAATATTTTTATATAAAGTAAAATGTAGGGTAAATTTCATGACTATAATGGGCCCCTAGGCGTAGACCATGCTGGAAGGTCTGCGTCGTTTCGGTCACTACTGCCAATAAATCTATCAAAGGTGTGTAGGTGACTAGGGACGTACACAGGGCCGCTTATGATCTCTCGTAAACCATGAAGTGAATCATGAGAATCGGCCGAAATATTATGTCGCTTTCAAAAAACACGCACTTACGTCAATTTATATCCTCTGTATGCTCGTGGCAAAAATAGTCAAATTCTCGGGGATTGATTTTGTCGGATTTTAGATGTGTTCAATTTTAGTGTTCTGATTCAGTTCACACTGCATTTGCTTCCATTACAATAGTGTTAAGGTTAGCTCTATTTTTTTCATAGTATGACTTAACGAAAATACTCCGTCTCGAACGTATCCATCACTCTACCATTAAAATGAACTCAGCGTGCGTGCACTCCAGTTCTTGAATGTGACGATATGTAGGAAACCAATTTGGGAGCCTACCAGAAACAACAAATACGTCTAAAAAAAGTATTCCAGTATAAATTCATTCAATATTAATGTGTTAAATATAAGGGCAAGACCCGATTACCATCTGTGATTGATAATTTACAAAGCAATACGTCATGACTGTCACAGAGAAAAATATAGAATTTCTTCTTACATTTCTCTTTTGTAATTATGGTTTTATACAGAATAACAATATTTCAATCGTATTTTTTTTATTAGATTTTTTTTTGTTGAAACTTCTTTACTCGATTATATATATCAACATTTTCCTTACTGTCAATACGAAAATAACAGTATACTGTAGTTTCAACATGACTCATGCGTCCGACTACAACCATACGTATTCTACTACATGCTGTCATGTTAGAAGCAAGATCCCAAGGTCGCGACGTAATGAAATAACATTATGTTTTAACATTACGACACGGTGACTACCGTCATGATAACAACGTTAGGTACGCGTCATGTTAATTCATATGTATGGACCACAGTTCATATTATATACGTAATCCTCGTTGAAACATGCGCATTTTCGTGTATTACATCGTTATATTTTTCTCAGTGCATTTGATTTTGTTACTAACTCTTGAAATTGTACGATTTTTATCAGACCTATATATACGAGGAGGTGAGGATCGGAATTTATAACTCCGTTACTCCCCCGCCCGTGCAGTTTCGCGAAATGTTTTTCGCTATCGTGACGATCATTCTGCGAAATGTTTTGACTTTTAGTTTATTGACGTCGTCTATCGCTGTCTGGCGGAGCGCATCATATAGGATACATCTTCCATAACCTAACCCATAGCTATGGAATACATAATGTCTAGATTCTCGAACACATGATAAGGTTGCCAACTTTGGTACAAAGATAGTGATCAGAGGCTGATGTTTGATGTTTGGTGTAATGAACCCTCTTGCTGCACTTAGGCCGATTAGACCAAATCTTGCAATTAGTATGTTATTTTTCATAGGGATCCCACTATGGTTCTCTATATTGACGTGTCGGTCAGTGAATGTGACATTATATTGCTGATGAAAGTAGACGTGTCTTTACTTCAGGTCGATGTCGTTTGTGTTTCTGTTCTGTTTTATTGCCTTCGTCTCTCCTGTGATCTCGGACAATAGTGATTAATTTTGGCTTTCCCTGTCAAAAGATAATAATCAAGTTAATTAAGAGCAGTAATAATTTGATAAGTGTCAAATTAAATTGATATTGCGAAGAAAAGCGACAAAATACTTATCTTTCTCGCTTTCTTGTGCCGACAACCTAACCTACGCACGTACCTACTTTTTGTTCGTTCGTTATGAGAAATGCTGGGTTGGATTATTTAGCAAAGGCATCTCTTTCTCTCTATTTTTTCGTCGTATATATGCAAGTTCTTCGTTTCAAATTTCATTCAGGTTATTTAGTGATTAAATCAGACACAAACGCGAAACTAATTGCGATTATATGCATTCAACGTCGATGTAATATATTTGTATGCTTTTATTACATTTATCAGCTGGAGATTTAAGCGGTAAAAAACGTGATGAATATATCGACATTTTGATTGCTATTTAGATCTTGGCCCTTTTTTTTCCATCTCTACATTAGTCTTATCAATAGTAAAAGTGGGCAATCTTTCCGTCTTTATAACTCGTTAGGTACATGTTCGACTTACAAAAGAGTGTTTATATGAAAAATATATTTTGTTTATCTTCTTTAAGTTCGTTATTTATATTTTTGTTAATAAGATAAAAGTTGAGGATTTTTATGAAAAAAAATGTTTTCATACCTTTCATCCATTAAGGCGGTTCACGTATGCACATCTCGAGTTCAAAAACATGGATTTTGAAGGCCGAGAACCAAACAATACATATAAAAATAGTTATTTATCAGGTAACCTTTTTAAAGGTAATGACCGTTTTACACAACGGCTCAACAAAAAGAAGTGTAATGTGTTTAGGGTTCAACTATGTATGTTTACCGTCTCTTTATTCCACCATAACTTCTAAATGCTTGAACCAATTTAGAAGTGTGTGGTATCGTTAGAATCTTTGTCACCCCGGGTGTCATGGGTTACTTCAACTGTTTAAATAGCAAGTAAGTAGGCATATACATTTACAAATCAAAATATTGTGTTTAGTGTGAAATGAAAGGTCTGATTGAGTACATTTCAGAAATATACATGTATCTTTATGGATAAATACATAAACTACCAATATTTCATAATAAAACCATAGTAAAAATACAACAGTTCACTGTCTGTAACGGCAGTCGTGTTTTTTATTCGTTTTAATATATTTACTCTGACTGAGTTTTTTTTTACGTGGGCAAAAATGCATATTAGGAACGTATGCATATAAGCTGTAAAAGCTACATATATGCAACTTCGTCAAGAGCGCTGTGTTTAACATCTTTCTTCTTTGCGAATAAAATGAAGGCCTGAAACGTAAATACATATTTTTTCAGCGTTCTCGCAAGAGATATATTGGAAAGCGTTAAAGCCGGCCGCGTAAATACATAATGCAAAAGACAAGGGGTGGCGATGAGGCTCATTTCGCCCACCTGATGCCCGAAGCAAATTTCTCTCGTCGGCTTTAAGGGTTTGTTAGCGCATAAAAAAAGGTGGGCCAGCGATCGGTCAGATAAGGCACATAGGATACGGCGGGGCGTGATTTATCACAGCATCGCGACATCTACCCACCCGCGCGAGCGCCCTCGACCAACAAGAACTTGTTCAAGTCACCGACAGCGACATCTAGGGAGGCAGAATGGGGAGACAATCTTGGTTGTTGTCGCTAAACCGCGATTCCGTAAGGCGGTACTCCAAAAAGATTTATTCGTCGCCCAGAGATAAATAGAGACTAATTAAAATTCCATGAACGCCGTGCCTTTTAATGGAAAGCAGATTAAATATACAGGATACCTAGAGAGTCAACCCACGTTCCGTTTGATTTACCAGAAATCTATTTCAAGAATGAATCTGATAAACAGTTTTCTTATAAAAGAGAATACAGGAAAACACCTCGTTAAATAGGCGAAAATTACTGATAATTAACTTTGCCAAGAACGTAATTTTTATTTTTATCGACGACGGCTATATTGCTAGATTTGAACAATAATTTAAATTTTGATATTTTTAGTATACGACTATCTATTTTCATGGCTATCACATTATTGCCTTGATAGTTATGGCTATAGACATTGTGCTCTTTATTTAATCAGCAATTATCATTATTAGATTATTTTATATTTATCAATGATTTTCAAACCGATTATAAATTACTAAAATTAATTTATATAGTAACAACTATCATGATAGTTAATATTCCTTAAATTATTACATTACTTAAAATTACTGTGAATCGCGATAACTATTTCGGGTAGTAGGTGCGGTGCATAAAGTCATGCCATAGAATTGTATAAACGCGGAACAACTTACGAAAGTTGGCTTGGCATGACGCCGTGGCTGAACGTGCAGCAAACGGATCCGCAAAACAAAGATGTTTGCAAATTGGAGCACGACCTCCTTTAGATCAAAGACTCGCGAGGCTGCCGCTTTAAAATTCGTGTGATTAATTAGCCGCGTCTTATAATGATACATCGTTGATAATCCTAAGCATAGAATTAGGCCCCGCCAACGTGCTTCAGCCGCCTTTGCGTTGTCCCCGTCTTCAAATAGGTGCGTTAATTATAAGCGCCTCATTAATTGGCTTCGACGATAATCTGTGAAGCGCGCTCGCAAAGCCTAACCCCCATAAATTCAATCCGCCTTTGGCATGCGCTTCTTATTTGTTGTCCCTTGTAGCATCTGTTGTTATTACTGCCACTGAAAACTTCCGAGACTCTCTTGAAAAGTAATCGAAGGCTTATTTGTGCACATGATTCGTGTAATTATTTATGTCATTATATCAGATCATGTTAAATATATATATAGAAATTCAATCCGCCTTTGGCATGCGCTTCTTATTTGTTATCCCCTGTAGCATCCGTTGTTATTACTGCCACTGAAGACTTCGGAGACTATTTTGAAAAAAAAACGAAGACTAATTTGTGCACATGACTCGTGTATTTATTTATGTCATTATACCAGATCATGTTAAATAGATATAGCCTAATCTATTAAACATGAACATTCTAAAAGCATTCGTGATTCAGCCGACGAGACTTATTAAGGTCCGTGACGTCTTCGGCTAGGCAACTTCCTTTAGAGGAGCTTCGTGTGAGCCGGACCCTTTGACCCGGCTTTTTGCATGTGACGTCGCAGGACTGCGGGGATTTAAAAGTAATTTTCCAGTAAACATATTCTGATTACATTACTTTTATCTTTACTCCGTGTTATAAAAGTTCTGTGTCATAGTAAAAATCCGCCAGCATTGCCGGGAGAGTGTTTAGTTTAAATACTGAAACAAGGCACTAAGGCAGTGGGGAACTGTGCCATTTAATTCGTATCTTATTTATGAATAAAGGGTTTTTTTGCGATAGTTACTCATTTTTGCTTGGAATCGGTAAAATAATTTTTGCCTGGGAATATTTACCTCATTCCTCGTCAATTCTCAGTGGTGCGCTCATCTCGTTACGGTGATATCAGTATTCGGATAATCTTGTCTTAATCTATCGTTGAGGCGGCCTCCTTCCATTTTCGTGATCGAAGTTCAATTTCCCGTATCATTCGCCTTGGCAGGACTCGACGACTTATTCCGGCCGTCAAACATGTCAAAGCCACTTATTCGACTTTGTACTTAACTGCGGATTGAGTTAAGCCTCTAATAATAAAGTCAGCGAAGCCGCAAATTTAGCTAAATCTGTAAGTTTCGTAACTAAGTAATACCCTGGCGAAAACTTTCGTTGTAAACTGTCCCTCATTCACCATTGTTTTGCTAAACGGTAACGCGAAATCCTTGGATTATTTTATAATCCCTATGAATTAGTATGTTATTTTAATAGTGACTGTAGCTAGAAGAAATTATGTGATTTTAAAGGATCCATAAAATTTGAGGTTTTCCCATTCAGAGTATTTCTCTAAGCTACCGACTATGAATCATATCCTTATCTGATTTGCGTCATCGAATCTCAATTTCCTGTATCATGTCAGTGCCCGGTCGGGCAGCGCGGTGAGCCCTATTCCACGCTTTTCGCGGCCGTCAAACTACTAGTCAAAGTCGCTCTGCGTGATTTCATGCTTCGCTCGCTTATATCATGTCTAGGCGTGGCCATTTCAGCAACAATGGAGTGCTTTCAGCATTTAACGTGCTCGCCCTTTTGTTTTTACCTACGTTCTCACTATTAATATTTTAGGCATAGTTATGCCTACAATGCACAGTTGTGTTATGAGTTTACTTTCTCATTTATATAGTTGTCCCATCGTTTTATGTACATATAAGTGGTTTGTCCAACAAATACGCGAAGTGAGGTTTATTGCACTGGCGTGTAACCTAGCGATTAGCTACGCGAACTACATTATTAAACTAAATTTAAGATAAAACAATTTTATTCACTTCTAAGTACCCTCCAGTTCAAGCAATGCACTTGTCCCATCGCTATCTATTTTTCGAAATCGTTCATTTGATGTTAAGGGGGTATTTTGGTCTGGAGGCCTAAATCTTAAGCGTTTTTCCGTTTTTTGCAATCTATTTTTTACAGACTGTTCATTGATGTTTTAAGAATACAAAACAAAATCACCAAAAAAAAAAAACAAAAATTCAAAGAGTTAAAGGCTAGTGAAGTGGGGGCTAAAAAAAGGTGCATCCTGGTCGACATGTTTCCAACCCTTGTAGTGTTATGAAACAAAGAAAAATAAAAAAATCTTGATTAGTAAGGACGTCGCTATGACCCGGACCTTGGAAAGAAAGATATTCTTTTTTCCGCAAAATGGCGACGATTTGAAAAAAATGGTTTTTGCCACTGTTTTTTAATTTTTACATTTTAAAAAAAAAGGTATTTTTTTAATCCATGGTCCTGGATACAAAGCAAAGATGATTTCCACCAAATTTCATGTAAATCGTTAAAGTAAAACTTGAGATATCATGTCAACTAGTTCGAAAAATGTAGTTTCGAGAAAAAAACTTTTAAAGTTCGAGACAAAGTTTTGGGAGTGTAACTCAGATAATGGTACCTAATTCTCACATTTGGTTCTACATCAAAATAACAATTTTCTAAAGTTCCTTAAACTAAACGACCTGTTCTAGCTTCATAATCATGAAATGGGGGATTACATTATAGTACGGGAGGTCTATTAATCGATTCGTTCCGGCACAATCGGTTTATTTGCCGCGTCACAAAAGTCGCTGTAACTCCAAAAATAATTCGAATTTTGAAAAATCCCTTCGAGGACCAAGTGTTAAAAGTCTAAACTTTAAAAATATGCAACGAAAAAAAACTATTTTTTCAAACAAATTCCTAGACCAGAATACCCCCTTAAATCTTTGTTCGGTATTCTTATTAATTTCAATCGTCGATAATAGGGAAAAACACGAATAACTAAACAAACCACAACTCAAACACTGCTTCAACCTCGGCGGTTGGATGAGTACTGACCGGTTATTGGACTATAAGTAGACAATACGTCACTTACTACACGTAACTATTCGTAGCGTCCGCCATATTGGATCAGCTTTCATATTTATTAAGCGATATGGTATATGCATGATCAATTTAGTCCCGAACGTCAGAATATTCGACTGTACCATAGCTCATAGCTCTATTGCAGTTTGGTTACTAAGACCCAGGGTAGGACGCTGGCCTGCAGGACAGTCTCCTCCTACGAGTCAACCTTCGGGCTCCTGGACGGTTTGCGCACCGAGCGGCGTCAGCCAATCGATTGTGCATTCCGAATAACAGCCATAGGAGTCTGGGAACAGTATTGTTTCCTATAGAGCGGGGGTAATTGTTAAACTTACGGAAACTGCTCTTGAAACGACCATTCGACCACCTGGTAGGAGGCGAGGCTGCTCGTTGGACACTTTTCCCGGTGCCTCGCCATAAGGCGTCAGTCACTGACGGGCGAGTGGCGTAACTAGACAGCGGATTGTTTTTTGTCCCAGTCTTCCTCACACCTCACAAAAGACAGAACGATCTAATATCGTTAAAACTTTCTGAGGTGACGGGTTCGCCCGTTGTAGTTGACAGCTCTAGTTGTACTATAGCTCAATGAGGAAGACAAAAACCACATCCTAATACAAAACATAATAAAAATCTGCTCAGTTACTCAACTTTCGCATGATAATTTTCTGATGTTTGAAATAGTCTATGAGGCAGGCATATGAAGTATTTTAGGAATTCAGTATACGTCGCCTTTTTCCCGGCTCTATCCCCAAGGAACGTACAGATCAGAGATCCAGTCACTTAGGACATAGCGTAGAATATAGAGCACACACTGAATGCCGGACGTTTTAAAAAAATCCGAGTTAAATGTCTAAATATCACAAGAAAATATAGAGCAGCATGGTCGCCATCAGGAAACCATTGCGAGAATCTCTATCCATAATTCTTCTCTTCCATTTATTTCGAGGAATACATTAGTCTCAGGTATGAAGCTCATCCGGATGGAGTAAGCGGTTAGGAACTCATGAAGATGCAAAGCACGGTGAAATATATTGCAAATAAACCCATAATAAAAGAGAATATAAGGTCTCCAGTGAATCCCATAGAAAGGAAGCCGCCCAGAGCACGAATAACGGATACATCAGCAGTTTCTCCTTTGTATAAAAGAGGTAGAGAAGTACCTCCTCCGATATCAAATCCAGCGATAAATCTGTTCAATACGATTTAACTAGTAGAATGCGGAAATCATATCGAAACATATCTTTGAATAGTCTTCTTCCAGCTGCTTCTTACGGGTTGCATTAAGGGTTGCTGTACTACATACATATGCTGTAGGAAGTGTACGGCACTCACTCGCTGCAGTTTTTTGATGTATGAATCGATAGTACTTAACGGACAAGGTCAAATCAAATCAAGTCTTCCTAAACTTTTACATAGTTGTTTAGATACGTTATATAGCCGCTTAATGTTAAAATAACTTTAAAATGTATACTAAATATTCCATTAGAGACTCACCACACAATTGAGTTATATTAGATATAACTACAGTTAGTCATGAAATTATAATAATAAAATTAAATGGTCCTATAAATAAGAAATAAAATTGATTATGGGATACAATTAGAAATAATAGTAATAATATAATAATCAATAAAATGGTACAAATGTCAAGTTAAATAAATACAATCGAGATGGAAATTCTCAGTCATCTAATTATAATTCTTTAATATTATATAATTCTCTCGCAATAAGGTAGCCTTTTAATTTCGATTTAAATTGGGCTATTTTTTCGTTTCTACATATAATTTTAATATTCTCAGGCAGTTTATTGTAACACGCCATTCCAACGTAATTTGGATCCCTTTTGAATAATTCCAGAGATGGACGGGGTAATGCTAAATTGTGCCTACATCTGGTGACAAGCGAGTGAATTTCTTTTTGGGTCTTCATCTTTCCTATGTTTTTTAATATTAACTTTATGCATTCAAATAGGTAGCGTTAAAATACACACTCAATTTCACACTAGTTGCTATTCGCGTTGTTTTTCGTCAGTAAACTACTTGTAGGTAAAAAGTAGGTACCAAAAAGGGAATTTATAGAATATATGAACTGTGTTAGGAATAATATGAGACGAAATAGAATTTATGATGTACTTGGCGTGTCCAATGTATACATTCCAAAGCATACTAGATTAGACCACGCGACTAGCCTGATAAATCGATGGAGGAATTGAAAGAGACAGCTGCATCTCCACCCGCCCCCTTACCCTCTATCCTTGTTTAGTCGCGCATGCGCGGGTCACACGTAAATATATCACTATTGCAACGCTTACATATAACTATGGCAACGCTTCGACGCCATAATATATCTGCTATGTGATAGAGGGTGGGGGGGGGGGTATATGCACTCCTGTGGTATATTCTAGTATGTTTGTCATACATTGTCATAGGCAACTAGAATAAAATCGAAGACTATCGCGGTTGTTTGACATTATAAATAGGATAGAAAACGAATTTACCGCGTGAAATTTGTAGGACCCGACGTTTCGGTGACGTTGCAGCCGCCGTTGTCTAGGGTAGACTGAAGAGCTGTCAGTCCGTTGTTTTGCGGGTAGGCCGCAAACCGCAGTCCGTTGTTTTGCGGTTTGCGGCCTACCCGCAAAACAACGGACTGACAGCTCTTCAGTCTACCCTAGACAACGGCGGCTGCAACGTCACCGAAACGTCGGGTCCTACAAATTTCACGCGGTAAATTCGTTTTCTATCCTATTTATAATATGCAACTAGAGGTATTAAAACAAAAACATTTGTTGCCCACCTTTAATTTATATGCAAAAAACATGGTAAAACTGAGTGTCGTTCTTTTATAGGGAGTTATTCACGTAATCATCTTATCTTTCCGCGAAAGTAACCATTTATAAATTTCACAGTGTAATCCAATAATAATATGCATTTATTAAATATGTTTTTATCAAAATGATGATGAGGAGTTACTTTGGATATATTTCAATCAATGAATTTTCTATTATCCGCGAAATACAAACAACTTAAAATAACACGAATTAGTTAAAAGAAGACTGCGAGGCAAACGAAACAAACGTCGGAAATTCGCAACGCGCTTAATTATTACCCAGTGCAGGCAACACGAGAATTTTAACGAGCTAATTGATAATTGGAAAACTTTTTCTTTAGTTGGCACAGCACGGCGCGACGCTCCTCCCGCTGAGTAAGGTCCGTGTCATGTTGTTACTTTGCAGAAATAGAAACTCTTGTATTAATTGGGTGTGACGCTCAGTTCGTTAGGGACTGTACGGCGAATTAATTTATAGTACGGTACGAAGGCTGGCACTTTGCGGTGCGACTGAGTTACTTAATATTGGAGTTCAATTGCGACGAAAACTTTCATATTCGCTCTATTTATCCCAAAGTGGTAAGAACAACTACTAGAGCTGTCAGCTATAACGGGCGAACCCGTCACCTCAGGAAGTTTTAAAGAAATTTATCGCTCTGTCTCCCGTGAGGTGAGCGCAGAAGACTAAATAGTAATAGACTAAACAGAATAAAACAGTTCACCGTCAAGTTCCGCCACATACCCGTAAGAGACCAACGCCTTTACCGCGAGATAGTCAGGTGAGTTACCCAGCAGTCCGACACTCGCGCCCTTACTACCAGTTGCAACCAGATTACTCCGGACACCCGAACGGTTACGGATTCGAGGTCGCTTGCGCAGTCCTCTCCCTTACGAAGCGGTGATACGGCGTTTGCCGAATCTATCGCGGACCACGGCACACTTTATCCCGCTGCTATCCGGAATTGGGTAGCCGATTGGTCGTTTCAAGAGCAGTTTCCATAAGGTGAAGCGACTACCCCCACTCTATAGAAGACATTACTTTTCCCGACTCCCCCGACTGTCAGTCGTAATGCACAATCGATTGGGTGACGCCGCACGGTGCGCAAACCGTCCAGGAGTGCCAGAAGATTGACTCCTGAGGGAAACCGGCCCGAAGGCCAGAGACCTACCCGGGCTCGCACTTCATACGTTAAGGCCGCCGGATGCGTGTTGAGTTGACCCGGGAGATTGACTGAGCCTGAACAAATGGGTCTTAGTGTCCAATTGCAACAGCCCTGTTGCTGTTGCTAATGGGCCCCCATTAGCTCCCAGTGGTACAAGCAGGGATTCCATTCGTGTAACAGCCAGATAGCTGCTTATGCCCTCTAATTATATATCTTTATCTAGAATCAGCCAAGGCTAAATCTTGGGACCTCTGCTGTTCAATATATTTGTCATAATCGCAATTACATCGGCTCATCGTCTATTGTTTGTTGATGATATATACCTATTTATGTCCACTAGAGATATTTATGTCCTATGGCCTATGGTCCATATGGTCCTATAGATATTTATGTCCTATGGCCTCCAAGAAATGTCCACATAATATCGATGCAGTTTATGCCTGGAACCAAGCTCGCCATCTGCGATTTAATATTAACAAAATGTTCAGTTATGAAATGTTAACTTTTCACGCTGTTGACGCCTACCTCACATTGATCTTTCGAAATGGACGTTTTTTTCTAAAACACCATTTTTATGCAAGACGATTACGATTATACTAGCGCTGGATGTGTGCTGCCTATAGAGTGACTGAAATCAAGGATTTGGGAGTTCTTTGGATCTCTAGTTAAACTTTATGAAGCATATACGATTAGTATCCTTGTAGTACGATACTCTAAGAACTTGAATTTAAAATTTTCACACGTTATACTACTCGATTGTTAGAAGTTGTACGAAATTTAATACTATTATCTGGAGTTCAGATGAAAATTCTTACATTGAAATTCAAAAGTGTTTGTTAAGATTTTTATATTTTAATAATTCGGATATAATGTTATAAATAGGATAGAAAACGAATTTACCGCGTGAAATTTGTAGGACCCGACGTTTCGGTGACGTTGCAGCCGCCGTTGTCTAGGGTAGACTAAAGAGCTGTCAGTCCGTTGTTTTGCGGGTAGGCCGCAAACCGCTGCCGCCACTGCGTAGGTTATAACGGTGGTGGGGGGCCGGGCTCGGAGCGCGGGAATTTTTAAAATCCGTCTTGCACACAACACTCACTGTATCCTGTTTTACGTCTTTGCGTTCGGCGTTCGGCGGCGGGAACATTTTAAGAAGAGGGTTCCACGTAGAAGAGAGTTTGTAGCCGTCATCTCTATTGAAGTTCGAAGTTAAAATGTTCCCGCCGCCGAACGCCGAACGCAAAGACGTAAAACAGGATACAGTGAGTGTTGTGTGCAAGACGGATTTTAAAAATTCCCGCGCTCCGAGCCCGGCCCCCCACCACCGTTATAACCTACGCAGTGGCGGCAGCGGTTTGCGGCCAACCCGCAAAACAACGGACTGACAGCTCTTTAGTCTACCCTAGACAACGGCGGCTGCAACGTCACCGAAACGTCGGGTCCCACAAATTTCACGCGGTAAATTCGTTTTCTATCCTATTTATAATGTCAAACAACCGCGATAGTCTTCGGATATAATGTATTTTATATCCTATTGCTTTTGTTCTGAACAGGGTTGGCTATAATCTCTCGGAAAGGAAATTTCCGATTATGTCATATATTTTCAAGATGATTGGAGGTAACCGTCTAAAGGTTGTATATCTAAGGCTAGTTTTTTTTGTCAAATAATTATCATTGTGCTCGATC
>OX155951.1:29642133-29644633 GCA_944548615.1 Micropterix aruncella
CGTTGATAACAAACTCAGCCAATTGTATCATATTTTAAATGTTAGTAGCATTCGAAATTTGAATTATTTCGTAATGTCACTTTCATTTATAAAACGGCCTTGCCGAAATGATCAATAGTTTAATTTTTAATTTTTTCGCTTAATTTGTCTCATTTGAAGGCATTTTGTGTTGCATAAGGATAAGCCCTATTTATGAGATATATGGATGAATAGTGATCGTTAGTCGACTGCAAAAGGACCTTTAAACTTACATTGCACCTGTCGAAAGTCGTGCACATCCGTAAGTATATCTCATTCAAACATAAGAATTTCCCAATACAACCTGGGATTTCCTTCGCTACTTTTTAAGTAGCTTTTACTAATTTTATTTTAAATAAAAACATGATCCTATAAACGGATTTCTTTACAAACCTTATGAAATATAACAATATTATACTGTTTTCTACAATGTTTCTTTACAATTTTTTAATATTATACAATTTTATATAGGTTTACCCTATTTTGATAACATTATACAATCTTTTTTATAAACTTCTCTGCCAGAAATAAAGATTTAAGTTTCTTCTTTCATTTCATTGAGCATATGGAGTTTTTTTATTTATTTTTAATTCGATTTAATGGCTCGTTGATAACAAACTCAGCCAATTGTATCATATTTTAAATGTTAGTAGCATTCGAAATTTGAATTATTTCGTAATGTCACTTTCATTTATAAAACGGCCTTGCCGAAATGATCAATAGTTTAATTTTTAATTTTTTCGCTTAATTTGTCTCATTTGAAGGCATTTTGTGTTGCATAAGGATAAGCCCTATTTATGAGATATATGGATGAATAGTGATCGTTAGTCGACTGCAAAAGGACCTTTAAACTTACATTGCACCTGTCGAAAGTCGTGCACATCCGTAAGTATATCTCATTCAAACATAAGCATTTCCCAATACAACCTGGGATTTCCTTCGCTACTTTTTAAGTAGCTTTTACTAATTTTATTTTAAATAAAAACATGATCCTATAAACGGATTTCTTTACAAACCTTATGAAATATATATATATATATATATATATATATATATATATATATATATATATATATATATATATATATATATATATATATATATATATATATATATATATATATATATATATATATATATATATATATATATATATATATATATATATATATATATATATATATATATATATATATATATATATATATATATATATATATATATATATATATATATATTTAAAGGATGACACTTTGATGAAAAAATAAAAATAATAAAAGCCACTTACATAGCTGGAAGGTGTTCCCGGACTGGACTGGGAAATGCTTATTGTTTAAACGAGATGTATTTTCGGATGAGTACCACTTTCGACGGTACGCTGTAGGTTTAATGGGATCCCTTTATCGCTAGCGAACGATCGCCCTTCATCCACATCTCAAAAACAAAGCGTATCCTTTTGCAAACCAAAATAAAATGTCTTTATTAAAGACAAATTTAAGCAAAAACAATGAAAAAAATCACAATCAATCGTCTCTTAAATGCGGAATGACATTTCGAAAATTCGATTTGAAATTCGAATATATCCACTCTTTAAAAGGACGATATACGATTGCTGGGCTCGCTATCAGCCAGCTATTAAATGATAATAAAAATAAATACTTCATTTGCTCGTTCCCATGAAAAAAGATATAAATCGTAATTTCTGGTCGAGAAGTTTATACTTAAGGCTATATGATATTTACAAGAGTTCAAAACATAAGATAAAATTGTATAATATTGTTAATATTTGATTGGTTTTTTGTAAAATCTTTTTTTAAAGAATTCGTTTAAAGGATGACACTTTGATGAAAAAATAAAAATAATAAAAGCCACTTACATAGCTGGAAGGTGTTCCCGGACTGGACTGGGAAATGCTTATTGTTTAAACGAGATGTATTTTCGGATGAGTACCACTTTCGACGGTACACTGTAGGTTTAATGGGATCCCTTTATCGCTAGCGAACGATCGCCCTTCATCCACATCTCAAAAACAAAGCGTATCCTTTTGCAAACCAAAATAAAATGTCTTTATTAAAGACAAATTTAAGCAAAAACAATGAAAAAAATCACAATCAATCGTCTCTTAAATGCGGAATGACATTTCGAAAATTCGATTTGAAATTCGAATATATCCACTCTTTAAAAGGACGATATACGATTGCTGGGCTCGCTATCAGCCAGCTATTAAATGATAATAAAAATAAATACTTCATTTGCTCGTTCCCATGAAAAAAGATATAAATCGTAATTTCTGGTCGAGAAGTTTATACTTAAGGCTATATGATATTTACAAGAGTTCAAAACATAAGATAAAATTTATAATATATATATATATATATATATATATATATATATATATTTATATATATATATATATATATATATATATATATATATATATATATATATAGTAAAATAAAATTAGTAAAAGCTACTTGAACAG
>OX155951.1:29647133-29717133 GCA_944548615.1 Micropterix aruncella
TATATATATATATATATATATATATATATATATATATATATATATATATATATATATATATATATATATATATATATATATATATATATATATATATATATATATATATATATATATATAATGTACTGCTAATAGTTTTTTTTATCATCCACACGCGCCATCATTTTTTTATTATAAGAATTAATATAAATCTCAGATCTACACTGGGCGTGATACTAAAAACGCAATGACATAAAAAGATAAAGTACGGTAAAATTTTGTTACCGTCGTTACGGTACTTTGATAAAAAATATAAGTTTTATTAAATTAAGTATAGGAGAGTATGGCTTCTAAATATAGTTGTCTGGTATCCAACACATTATACTCCTTAAACGATCTTCTTAACGGCTTTGGCATGAGAATCTTTAAAATCGACTTTTGTGCAATATTTATATATTGCAATAAATTACCCATATATATATTTATATATGGGGTAAAGAATGGTCTTAGAACAACCGCCCCATCCTATCATCCCGTATCTCAAGATACTCTCACACAATGCATAATAAACGCTTTTTAATGATCTCGGCTCTAAAATATTCCATACTTCTATAAAAGGTATATCCTAGTGTACGAACTTTAGATGCTAATATATCTGTATGTTCGTGCCATCTTAGTTTGTTATCTATGGTGATACCTAGATATTTTGTAGATTCCACTCTTTCTAAAATATGACAGCTGCAACCATTTTGTCTGTTACATGTATGTATACAACTACACATATATCGTACATTACGACCGAAACTATCGCATATTTCGTCAGTTGTGCTTGTCATAAATTTTAATATCGTATTAATATAAATATTACAATATAATCGCTGTTGCTCTACTTCAGATTTCTCTCGATAACTCACCAAGACACCAGCTTTAACCGCCTATCATAAAGATTGCTTGAAGTGGCTTTTAAGACTTTATGGCTCGCGTCCTCTTGCCCTTGGTACGGTAAGCGATATTGTACAAATTAGGATGGAAATTGCAAAATGTCAAATTAATAAGAGCTGTCGTAGAGACGAGGGCGCATCGATTCGCGACCTACTCGCCCTGTGAGATGCGGGAGCTGCGTCTCTCTCTCTCTCTCTCAATTTGGGCAAACCTCGTAAATTTCCACTTTAATGCCCAATTTGCAATATAGAGGCGTCGTTCATGAAGTGTGCTTTGCGCAAATTAGCGCGGCTCCTGGCGTGATCGGCCACAGTTACACGACGTCTACCAACGACGCTGCTTCTGCTTGAGATAGGCCAACCTGCCTCTTTGTATAATACCGGAAACGGCAATGCTTACATTTTACCGTTGTTTAAAAGTTAAAGTGGAGAAGCATGACTGTGGAGCGAGGGTTATGATTACATATGGAAACGAAGACACTGAATTTAAAAACAGGAATAGTACTGTGCCACCCAATATATAATATTTTAGAAAAAAGTTTATTTTAATTTAGACGAAATGTTATATTATATTCCAATTAAAAGTTAAAGTGAAAGTGTAATGTACATGAA
Organism: Micropterix aruncella; assembly: GCA_944548615.1. Classification (NCBI taxonomy): domain Eukaryota; kingdom Metazoa; phylum Arthropoda; class Insecta; order Lepidoptera; family Micropterigidae; genus Micropterix; species Micropterix aruncella. The sequence goes on from OX155951.1 coordinate 29,648,666, forward strand.
CACCAATCATTTAATTCAGCTTATTTATTATAACTAATTAAGGAATATAATATTGCCGAAAATTTCATACGAGGGGAGATACCCAGAATGAGAGATTCGATAAAAAAAACATTAATAGCGTTGAAAGCTAATAAGCAGGTTTTAAGGAGACAGTTTAATACATATGTACCAATATGGAAATGTACCCTCAAAGAAGAGAGCTATATTGTAACTCTAAAAGGTAAGGTATATTGTACACGAACACTAATCCTTTAGTTCAGATTATTATAAATAATTATGGAATGTAATATTGACGTAACTTTTAGTCGAGGGAAGATATCTGGAATGAGAAATTCTCTATGAAGCAACGTGATCTTTAAAGATATCATTATTTATTAGTTGAAATCTTACCAGAATATAGTAAAAGCTTATATATTTTAAGAAGACAATATAATACATACCAAGATCAAATTATTCAAATTTTCAAATTATTTATTGAGTTTAAAGGAAAATTATGGGTACATTCAATATGCAAAAGTCTTAACCTAACTAGGCTGCCGCCTGTTCCAAGGTAGACAATTTATTTTAGTTATCCTAAGAAATCTATAATATTATATTTATATAAATAATCAAAATCATACTTAATGTAACAGAAATATCTTAATTACCTAATAAAAATTCGTAAGAAAATGTCATGAAAATTGTCAATATTATTTTATTTTAAAACATGATAAAAATTAATATATATTTATATATGTATTAAATAATATGTATTAATAATATACAAAATAAATTCACAAAATTAAAATAAAATTACGTTTAGAAATCATCAATTTATATTACTACATATGTTTATATTACTACATTTATATTACTACATACTATTATGTTTTTATTATAAAGATTATAGAGATTCAATTATTTAATAATGTTTTCAATATCTGCATATGTACAATTTAAGAGGTAGGCACTAGTACATACCTAATTAGACTATATAAACGATACACTTCCTATCAAATCCCACTCGAAAAATTCTGACATCTCTTTAGTGGAAAATCCCCAGCGTTCGCTTCGAGTTTCCAGACAACAAACTTGAACGGTCTTGTACGGTATATTGTTATTTTTAGCTGCTGTAAGTTTTTCCATAAAGTGCATGTCGTGACCTGCTTCCTTTACAAGAATACCCATAAGCGAGGAAATGTGCATATATTATGCGGCTTTTCTCTTTCCCTTGTACAGTATTCAAAGGAATTCCACATCAATAAGTTCGTCTTGAAGCATTATAGGATCAGATTCTACTGAGATCTAGTAGCGTTACTCACTAGCTGCGTATATCAATACATGTGTTTCTATTAATTTTCTGCCATAATCACTTGACTTTGGTCAGTTATTCGTCTTTAAAATAGAAATATGTTCTACTTCTATTTCTTCAACTTTGTAACCGATTTGATTACCCTTATTGATTACTGTTATAGCCAGCAATGTAAATGATTCGCTCAAAACAAAAACAGACCATGTGACTTTGATCAAACTTTAAAACATCTCAATGTAAAAAAAAATACTATCGTCATGAAATATTAAATATTGTTAAATTATGTCATCTTTTATACATATGATTTTGTTGAGTAATATTAAAAATCTATTTTGGAATAAATAATTTATTTTGTTGGTAAAAAATATATGGTCTGTTGTTGTCTTTAGAATTTTAAAATGAAAGAAATTGCTGATATTTTAATTTTTATTTAAAAAATGTTAAATTTATTGCCAACATTATACTAAACCTACTCTCCTCTAGCTTCATTCCCTTCATCCTCGTCAGTTTCAGACGTGGCATGTTTCTGATTTTCTTCAGACTTAATATAATCAAAGTAGTAGTTCATTTCATTTTCGTTTATGTATTGATACAGTTTCTTTATGTCATTCAATTTTTCCTGTTTTATATTAATACTGAATGGTTCCCTGTAAATTATTTTATCTTCACCAGGAAGTATCATGTTTTTGATATTAACTCTGGGCTCTAATAAACAAAATGTCTTCCAGATATTGAATGATGCACATTCTGAGTCACATCTTTTCAATACAATTTTGTTAAAGAAACGCGAGAAGTTGTTATGCATTATGTTGATGGATAACCTAAAATCGAAAAACTTTGCATTCATAACTCATATTCGCTAAAAAGGTCACTTAGGCTGTTTTTGTTTTGAGCGAATCAAATATTCCTCTTTCAAATAAGCTCTATCTTGTTACAAGTTAACGAGGTAGTTCGCAAAATATTTACTATTAGCAAAACTTCTACTTTCTATAGGTGCGCGGTTTTACTGACTATGCGGATATGGCTTATCTCGATCTTACTGTATGACTGCTGGATAAACTCAAATGTTTGCATACGTTTCAACGTCGGTCTACGCATGTATGACCATGTGTCTGAATTTCGGGCTCAATTAAAGGGGTTACCCATACGCCAAATGAGAAATGTTTACCTACTTTTGCTTCTTTTTGAGTCTTGCCATCATCTTTACCGTCCTATCTTTTAGACCTCTTCTAACCATTATCTTCCCATGGCTTACAGCTTCGTTGGGGCTCTGAAAATCTTTTGAAAATTGATTTCCCGAAGGATGGACTTTTTTCGTGTTCTTTTAGCGTGCATGCTGCAAGACTTTGGAATAGTCTGCCGGCAAACACACGGGACTGGCTTTATGCAGAATGCTGTAAAGCTCAGATTAACCCTTAATTAGTCGCATGGGGTCAAAGTACTTTCGCGTTTTAAAAAAGTGCTTGCCGCGTTCCGAATTTCCCTGCGCCCCCGATAGCGGAATTTCCCCGGTACCCAGCGGGTAGCTTTATCCCCTTGACTACTATTTTTGGAAGGATAACTCCGTCTGGAATTAACCGTCAGGATACCTCCAGCCTCCCGACTGCTTACAGGTTCGAAGTCGCTTGAGCGATCGTCTCGATAGTGTAGCGGTGATCGGTGTATACCGATCTATCGCGGACCACGGCATCCTTTGCTTGGCTTTCGACCGATATCGGGTAGCCGAATAGTCGTTTCAAGAGTGGATCCCACAAGGTAAAAAACCGCCCCCGCTCTATAAGAATCAATACTGTTTCCACTCCCCCAGCTGTCAGTCGGAATTCACAATCGATTGGCTGACGCCGCACGGTGCGCAAACCGTCCAGGAGCGCCCGGAGGTTGACTCCTGGGGGAAACTGGCCCGCAGTCCAGAGTCCTAGTAGTAGCGAGAGTAGTAGTAGTAGTAGTACTAAAATTATGTAGTATTCTTGCATATATATAATTCTGTTATGTAGTCATCGTTATTATACCAATAGTTAGCTATTGAATATGACCGGATGGCAATAAGCTCGCCTTCGTTTAAAATTATAGGGAAATAAAGAGGTTTTATTATTATTTCGTCTTGCTTATCGAAATCGTTTATTTGAGCACGATATTAATAACGAACGAATACAGGATGCTACACTGTCGTAAGCTTGCATTTATGTGAAACACGTAGGGTGGAAGTATTCCGGAATTCGGTATATACATATGATGCTCGCCGCTTTTCCATTAAACGGAGTTCGCCGAAATGCGACATTGATTGAAACACCCGTCCATTCAGTGGCCTCCGATGCGTTTAATAATGTGAAGGAGCATTTTTTGTGGTAGCGGTTGGGGAGCAGGGCACAGATGTATCAAAATACGTCTAGACGGGGCGAGAGCGCTGGTATAGATATTAAAAGGCAATTTTCACAGGGAGAGGGGAGGGGAGGGTACAAATTGACGAATAAAGCATCGGTATCGACACGCCGAATAGGCAGGTAATGGAGAGAGTAATCATAATTGAACGATAAGTTACGACGCTGCGTCTGCCTTCTAGCAAAAGAATTTACATACACATACGTTGGATTTTATCGATGGAGGCAGTTTCGTCGTTTTGAATATTTGATTCACCCATTAACGACTCCTTGAGGTAATGATATTTTTGTGCTCAGGTCTTCGTAAGTGTCGATCGAATGAAGTTTTCGAAAATGGTACGCGCAATGTCTTCTATACTTTTTAACTCTTATTTGTTTGTTTCTACTCTTTATTGTGACATTTCACAATGGGCAGGCATATTGTCATATGAGAATCTCTTACAACCAACCCTACTATAATATATTTAGATGTAACTGTGTACGTGTAACAATTGTGTTAATGTGTGTCTTGTTATTGCATTCAATCAACAGAATTGAAAATTCATTTCCGTTAATTTTATCCCAACGGAAAATTGTGACCAGCCTAGAATTATGCATTAAGTCTTAAGATATCTTATGCAATAAGTATTAAGATAATTCGAAAGTTTTATCTGTTCCTCAATATCTAAAACCTATTTATTGTTTGGGCTATTTGAATGGATTTAACCATGTGTCATCAGCTTTTCAGCACAACAAAAGTAACGCGTAAACGCAGAATAGATAAATATAATAACAATGCAAATTTTCTATTACTATATTTTTATTTTTGATTATTTTCTTTGAAACCTATAAAAATCTGTTTTTCTCAAACTTTCATTTAAATTGCTATAAAATTGGTGTCCTTCTTGGAACGGGCGCTGCCTAGTTATGAAAAATAAAGAATTTTTATATATTTTGTTAAATAAATAAATTAAAAAAAAGAGAAAATAAGTTGGTGACACTTAAAGTTTTTCGAATCTCGAAAATGAAATCAGATATAGCGATGTAAATTATTTTATTGCTTTTTGAAGTATTCTACAAGTTATATTATATTATTTATATTATATTATGCTAAATTATATTACGTATTGTTTTTTTTAAGACGGAAGAAGGACAGCAGGCAAGGCGTACAGGCTCAGCAAATAATACCACAGAACTATGTATCCTTCATATTACATCACCCCAACACAGGCGTATACCTAGTGGGGTGATGTAATCCTGACAAGTTAATGCCCTTTCGCGATTTTCTTCATATGTATTCTGAACGCAATTTTTTTTATGTAACTATAAAAAATAGGATAAATAAATAATAAAAAAAAATAAAATAAAAAAATAAAAAAGATACACTTCTGTAATTGTAAAGTTCTGAAATTGTAAAGTTTTCAAAATGATATTACCAGCTCAATGTAGCACGTTCGCATGTCAGTTTCAATAGAAATATTTACCTTGTTGCTCCTGCTGCCGCAATCAAATATGTCGTTTACAAAAAGCTCTCAATGAGCAGCCATTTGCATGAACATTCTTTAGGCACATTTTCTTTGGACATTTGGAAGTTACTGTTTTTTATGCGTTCATCTTATGCGAATAATTTATAAATTATATTTTTTCCATGTTATTGAGACCTGAAAATCTTAATATTAGCAAAAAATATATATTTTAAATACATATTATACCGTATTTTATTTAAAATATCGCAAATGACCAACAAACTCTGGTGATTTTAAATAAAAAAATAAAATATTTATGGCGACTTTCTCGATTTCTTTTTTTCACTTATGGGACGTTTTCTAGTACGTATTTGAGTTAAATAAAATAAGTTAATAGCAAAAATACATAAAAAATACAAGCTTTTATTAAAATGCTGTCACGAGTTAACACTGGGTGCAGCAGCCATGTCATAGTGGAACTTAGAACGGGCTTTCATAATTGAATGCGTATACAAAATTTCGATTCTTTGCTGTCGACCGTGGAGGAATCCCCTCGCCGAAAACAATCCTAGGTGAGCAGTCATGTCATGGTGAAATTTAGAACGGGCTATCGTAGTTGAATGCGTATACAAAAGTTTGTATCTGTGCTATTGACCGTGGAAGAGTAGCCTCGTCGGGAGCCGATTCTGTTTGTAGAATCAGGTCATGCTCACCATAAAAATGCATTGTCATCGGAACTGAACCAACGTGTATAATTTCAACTTCATAGGGTAAGAGGAAGCGGTTCTAATTCAGCTTGCAAGACTTGACCTAACCAAACATTTATACATATTAACATAGGTTAGTAAAAACTTGTAAAAATAGTCAAAATTTGGAAAAAGTTGTAACTTTGCATCTTTACGGACCACAGGGACATTTATATCCCATCAATTTATTTAAAATCTATTGAGTTAATTTTCACAAAACTTGACATACTTACATGTTATTTATATCGCTCTTTAATAGTTTTACGTATCAAAAACTTCTATACTCTACCTCAAAGCCTATGGTCCTAAAAGGGTTAATAGACAGTCACAAGAACTTTCAGGTTGACCTATCGTAGTTTTAGTGAGATTGCCCACCCTCTGTGAAATAATAATTAGATATCTAGAAACGGCTCGAGTCGGGAAGATAAGATCGTAGACCTTTACAATACCACACAGTGCGCTTGCAGACGTGTACCTACTCGCACGTAATACATGTTTACTAAGGCGGCTAACACAACGTACGGTTTTCGGCGATATTTACACGCCTACCTACAGGAGTAATAGCTTAGTTGGTCTCGCACATTGTTTTGTTAGGACGGCGAAGGTACTAAGCTACTACGCTACGCACTCTAGCGCACACAACCTACTTAATATTAGCACACACTCAATTAACCAACTCATCAATATTTAGGATCAATTAACGGCTGTATGATGAATGCCTATCTCCTTTGTGGTCACATAATGTATTAAATCAAACTAAGCTCATCGCTGTATGCAGGTATAACAGATCCTCATATATTATTTCAAATCGTAACTACACGGATAGATTCATGTTGAAGTTGCTAGTAATGAGTTATTTGTAAATAAAAGGGAATCAATCGCAGAGTATTCCACGTCCACTGGGATGTGATGGGCGTAGATCGGGGTTTATTTTAGAGTTAATAATAAATTTCTAAATATTGGGTCCTTACCTATTAAGTTGCTGTTCTATAAAGGAAATTAAAGGCCGAAAATTCTGTACGAAAAATATATATTTAATAAATAGAAATATGGACCCCTATTTTCTATGCAAATTTGTTATTTTAATGGGAGTTGCTTGATTCCTCTGCTGCAAAACTCTCGTGGACAGGAACCAATAAAAGCTTTAAAGGCGTTTTTCATCGACTCTTCAATGTTGTTTTTTTCCCTTGTTAAAAGTTATCTAAATTCTGAAAAAAATAAACTCTACTGAAGTAAGGCCTGGCAAGTACAGTGGGTGACCAAGAGTCTCCAGCCGTTTGCTATAAAAAATATTTCATATTTGTTAATATAAAACGGTGAAGGGTTACCTTTATTATTTTCCTTCCTTGTCTCTCTTCTTTTTTTCGAAATATATTAGTTTAAAACTATTATTCATGTTTATACACCATCTGCATCATGTGCATCTAGATACAGGACTGAGAGGCCTCGTTAGGTGTGCATAGCGCAATTTGTTACTTAATATGTGTCAATCTTAAGCTGATCTTTACAATGTATAAATCGTATACAATGTATAAATGTAACTATGTAACTTTTCGGTAACAATGTAACTACTTTTCATTGTACAAGTATTAAATAAATAAATTAATTAATTGAAAAAAACTTAGATTATAAAGTTTACCAGGTCTATGATAGAATATTTAAATAACTTAATTTCCTATTTAACATTGAATTTTTAATAACTATAAATTTTATTTCGGTTTAGTTGTCATTTAAGTTTAGTAATTAATGAACTATTGTACCTACTACCTCAACACAGATAAGTTGTCTAGTCAAGTGATAATATCCGTATAAACATTCTTCTCTTCTTGAAGTGACTCTCCATTACTGGACGTTGGCTGTTAGCTCTGAAAACTTTTTTCGTTCTTGCGCCAACCGGAAGCGCTGTTCCGAACTGGTAATTTGACATCCTCGTGTCATGTTCCGTATAAACAAAAAGAAATACTAATCTTGTAAAAGTTGTAGAAATAGATAAGTGAAATGAAATTAAATGTCGGGTATACATATGCATATCTTCAATAAAAAGTATTAGCAATTATCCTGTAAAATAATAAATTATGGGATTATCAACTGCGCAGCCTCACTTACACATAGCTGTGGGTTTTTTCTATCGCGAAGGCGAGTTCATTTGGTTATTAAAAGTGCCGTGCTCAGCGGCGACATGGAGAGACGTTTTATGAGAGGACGGCAAGAGAAGACAGTAGAGTGTGTCTTCACGGCGCAGTCATTCTTAAGTCTGCCTTAATGGCCTTCAGGCATTCATACGTTTTTCAGTTGCACTGAGTTTTAATTATTCCCCGCTGCGCTTGCTCCATATGGACGCATCTTCTGTGCATTAATTAAAATTGGATGTTTTCAATGTGCAAGATAGTGATTCCTAACAAATTCTCTGCAAGGATGCAAGCCTTTGTATTATTTATTTGATGCGCTTTGATGAGTGCTATCTGTCGACTGATATATTATACTAAAAATGCTTCATATACTTTACTATTGCCATATATGGTACAAGAACGCCTGACTCTATAGTACAATTTGGCAATCCTTATGCGCCGACTAAATACAGGTAGCGCTGATAGCATTTGCGGCCAAACTATTAGCAATTTATTTATCCATCTATAATAACATTAAAATTGAATAGTTTTTTTTATAAAGGACTGATTCATTATAAAAACTGAATAACTTAACGAAATTTAACATTAACACCATTCAATTATTTGTGCTATCTATTGCATTTTTATTTAAGCTATGTACACCAAAGAAATAATACGTAGATCTCCGGATTTTGAATGAATTCTATTGACTTAATTATTGTATCATTGTTATGATTCTTTTGTCCAGCAGTTTTATTGCGTATTGTGCTACGTGCCCCGATTATAATGGTTATATAGTGTTGTATGAAATTCGGATAAATGCCATTATGTCACGGATAATATCTAATTTTTTAGGAAACCGTCGAGGTTCCAGGGCGCCAATCCGTGATAATTATAGGGATGGGGTTCACGCACAAAAAGCTAGACGCACGCCTTCGCCTGGCGGTTGGTCTAGATTACGGGAGGAGGAACGTCACTGACGGGGCCGCACTAGCTCTAGCCGGAATATGTGATCTTCAGGGGTGGTTTTTATCCCGTCTTATTAGCGGCGTCCTCGGAAGTCGGGATCGTCTGTGAGGCAGACGGGCGATCAACTTGGATGTGATATAATTATTAAATATTGAGAACTATACTCGAATTTTAGTTATGGGTTATTATTTACGCCCCCTGGAATTTCCTATGTTGGGTTATGCAGATCATTAAATTTATTTAATTACGGAGAGCGTTTCGTGAATTCAAATCCGCTCTCGATTCGCGGGAAGTAGATTGTATTAAAAACGATACAGCGCCCTCTATCTTCGGCACGTCGCGCCGGCGATGGCCCCCTCCTTCGCTCCACGCCTCCAGATGGCACTGACGCTCGACGCTTTCGCCGGATCGGCCGCGGTCCGCCTAGATAAGGAACCGGTTTGAATCCCCTTGCCGGCCGATTTAATATATTTTTACAATCGGTGCGGCTCGCTGAATGATTATTTAAATTGAAATTTATCTCTATTATTGAACTGTGATTTCGGATCTATTTATTTTTATTTTGTCGAATTTAATGTCAGGATTAATGACTCGTAAAAATGAATATTAAGAAAAATGGCTAGAAGTGTCGCGATACTATCTTTATTGATTCGCGCTTTAAACGAATAATTAAACAAATTGTAGAATTTAAATGATAAGGCTCGGTTTGTCCGAACATAAATTAATGGTTCTTAACCCTGTGAATTTTTTTTTTCTCTCCCTGGCTCCGCTTGCACGTCTTACGTCTCGAATTCGAATTATTACGAATTCTTCTGAGAAGATTATAGAATTACCAATTTTAAACCTTTTTTATTAAATGAAACATAATGCCTTACAATGGAGTTTTTATTATAAAGAAGAATATATTTTACGAAAATTTATGGTACATGTTGCGTTCCTGTACATAGGTTCTCTGATCTTTTCTATATAATTTTAATTAATGCGCATATCAAGGCCGAATTAAGTTTCGAAGGTTTTATGAATTTTCTATCGAGCATCCGTGATTTTCGTGATTGAAATTCAGGGTTTCGGATTTTTTTAGGAGTCGGGTAGGCGTTGAAGTCTGTCGGTATCGGGATGCGGGTATCTCCTTCGGTTGAACCTTAGATTTTCTTAGAGAGACGTTGACTGATAATGATTGGAAATGATTTATTCTTATGTTTAGGATTATGGAAAATGATCGCTTTGATTTTAGGTTACGATGGTGCAAGAATTTAATGGAATTTGAAAAGTCGGGAATTTAGATTTTTATATTTTTAGATAAATGTTTGAATAGGAATATTATTTATCGGGGACCTGATCTTGGTTCTATTTTTTTACTGGGTAAAGATTTTTAATAAAATAAAGGAAAATAGTTTAGATGATTGATATTTTGTATTATTGAGACGTGATTTGAAAGATAATATTTTTGAGATTTTGGACCTGTACTATGGGAAAGAGATTCAAAAAAATAGTTTGCGATTTGGGATTTTGTTTCATGGGGTAGAGATTTGAAAGAGAATATTTTGAGGGACCTGATATCGAGGGGATTGCACTCCGAGAATACGGTATTATAAAAAGGATTTCGCGGGTCGACTTTCACCTCTTCGACCTAATGGGGGGTAGCACATTTTATGAAAATTTAGGAAAAAGGGAACTATGCACGTTTATTCGGCGGACAAGCCGGCTATGCTATTTAATCTATTTCTATCGGTAGAACGTTATAGTTAATTTAACCTAACCCTGGCCTAACGGCGATATTACAATAACCTGGGCTCCTTTCGAAGCGACGCGGTTTCGGGCGTCTGCTTCACATTAATTTAATTATAAATGGATTTTAAAATGTAATAGAAAATTATAAAAAGAGCGAGAAATTAAAAGCGAGAATAGAGGCGGTTAATGGTACAGTGAGCGACTTGCCTGTAGGGTTGAGGATTCCTCGATGGCCTGCCCAGGTGTTACACTGAATTTAATTAAAGATTCAAATGATTCTATTTCTCGTACTGGCTTTAAATAGAGAATTATAATCTGCAGTGGCTGGATGCAGGGTAGTGATTGAATCGGGCGCGCCGCGCCGCCAAGGCGGGCGTGCCCTCCCCGAAATATCGACCGTCTTCCTCGAGGTCCGGTAGCCAAAAAAAAAAAACTATTACCCGCAATGGTAATACTGAATAATTCTCTCCGATTGCCGATTGAGTTGACTAGTGACGTACAAAGACTAGACGTCGATTGCACGGCAAAGTTTATACTACGAATGGATTTGCCTAACTAGATTAAATATTTTTTTTAGTATTATTCTATAATGGTATACTTTCCAAGTATAGGGTAATGCAGCAGCATTACAATTGTTTACTGATTTTATTTTAAAATAGGATAAAATAATATAAAATAATAGTATAAAAATAATTTGTAATGTCTACGCCCGGAGAGGGGTTTTCGAAATAAAAATACTTACTTACTAACTTACTTACTTACTTACTAACTTACCTACTTACTTACTTACTAACTTACTTACATATTTATTTACTTACTTACTTACTTACTTACCTAATTTCTTACTTATACTTTCTTATTTACTTACTTACCTACTTACTTACTTACAACGTACATACTTACCTCCTTTCTTACTTACTTACTTACTTAACTACTTAGTTACTCACTTATGTACTTACTTGCTTACTTACTTAATTATGTACTTACTTATTTATTTACCTACTTAGTTACTGACTTACTTACTTACATTTGCTTCGATATACGATTTGAATCCAAGTTCACAATTTCATTTCATTCCATTCAATAAGATAATAAAAATTTTTATTTACACATTTTTTAAAGGCGAAAGTTTAGCGTATTTGCATTATCTCACAGCTCGTAAGTTGTTGAAAACAACATTGAAACATTCGTAATGCGCCAAAATTACCGGTAAACTCTGCGATACTGTTGCCTCGACCATGCTTTACTATAGAATCTCTCCGAACAAACCTACCCGTAAATACTTTGCATGCTGTTTATTTTCACAGTAATTAGCAGCGGCGGTAATTGCCGTTGCAGTTTACAGATAAGTAATAGCCGCATTCAGCGCTTCTGTAATTCAAATGTACGTTACTGCCCAGAAATGGACGTTTTGCGTGTCCAATTTACTGGTACATTCCTTATTATGGAAATAGCAAAGTAGATTAGGTATTTCATAAGAATTGCTTTTGCTAGCCAACGTCCGAGCTGAATCGCTGGATATTCATTCTTACTGGCGTAATAAAGAATCGGCTTTCCCGGCTAGCCGGGATTTCTCACGTAATTTTTTGTCGGAAGTATAGAAATGTATGAAAATGCAAAGTTGCAGTACGTTTTATCCTCCATCTTACCCACTACTTATGAATGCATCTTCAGAGTTTAATGAAATTCCTAATAAAGGGTCGCAAGCAAACCATATTTTATATAATAAAAACGAACATAACACGGATTTATCGCGTGAAGTTTGTAGCATCCGACGGTTCGGTGATGTTGCAAGTTAATATTAATTGTTAATAATTTAGCGTGATAGCATTGAACATTCATTTTCAGGCTCGTTTTAGTGATTTTTAGTGCTGTAGATTCAAAACCAAAATAATAATATGGTAATACTTCGTGTTTTTTTTATTAATTAGGGAATACATATTTTTTGTATCATCTGGAAAAAGAATATTCCTTTGTAAGCCATCTCTTAATTTTACTTCGAGGGCCTCTCCAATTCTACAAAGAAGACGAAATACATTCGCAAACGCGCTGAAAGAAAACCCTACGAAGTTTAATTTCTTTTACCCTCGTGTATCCTGTCAACATTTAGCATAAAATAATTTCTATTCGGTCTATTCACAACACATGAATATATCTCCCTATTCATAGTTTGGCTTTGTGGAATATTTTCGCCTGTGAAAGCGAGGCAGCCCCACTCAGCCGCACCCTTTGATATTGAATACAGCAGTTATTTAAAGGTGAAGATTTCTGCTCTTCATACGTCGGGCTCTGATTTCAGTGCAACTTCGTAGAAACTGTACTTAGGCTATTATAATTATCACTTCCTAAGTATTGATCCCATTAAACCTACATTGCGCTGTCGAAAGTGGTGCTCATCCAAGCATACATCTCATTTAAGAAAAACCATTTTGCCAATCCAGTCCGGGAAAACCTTTCTTGCTATGTGAGTGATTTTTATTATATTTTTTATTATATACAGGCTGTTCGTCTAACTGGGCATTTGTCTAGAGAATGATTGCATGGGTTGTGGTCATGTTTTCCTTCATTCTTATGGCCCTAGTTACATTTTATATCTGTACGATCGCACTGACAATACACTACCCGAATGTGAATGAAAATAAAAATAAAATATGAATGTGAATGAAAATAAAAGTAAAGTAAATGCTTCAGATTAATAGGCAAATTAGGGTTACTCGCTTCAAATATTTGAATACTAGTTCGGTTCACAATAGGAACTATTCTGTGAATAGGGTACTATCAAAAGGTAAATTGTTGTTAGAGAACATGGAATTTATATATTTGTTTTTGGAACTCATTTATGTATACCTTTTAAGCTACCTTATGTATACCATTTAAGCTACCAGTTTTTTTACTACCTAATTTTAGGAAAATCTTTAAGATAATGTAAAAATTCGTACTAGATTCGGCTATTATCATAATAGTCAGCGATGTTTTGACTCCTTCATGTCTTCTGTGATGCAAGAAGTGTGCGGCATCTAAAAGTTTGCAGTGTTCTGCTGTTCAAATGGCCGTTACTTTGGCAACGCTGGGTTGGTATCCGAAATGTCATGGCGGATAGCTGATAGATGTATTTACAGTCGGCCTGAAAAAATACTGTCGAAAAAATAGACGTTCTGATATTATACTATTGATTATTGGCATGCTGTTTTTTATAACTACACATAATTGTATGCACATTGTGCCCTAGAAACTTTTTGTTGAGATCATTCCTGGTACGCTTTATCGAAGCAAACACTTCAAATTGTTCTCGGTAGATAGTAACATCTGAAGGTGACCAAAACACTATTAATCCGCCATGTACGAAATGTGGCCCCATCGGTGGGCGTTTTGGTAACGTATTGAGGAAATGTGAATCATATAAAATGAATTAAACAGATAAACAGACACAAATGATTTAAAGTAATGAGGATTTGAAGGATTGAAGATATTTATCCATACCTTGATTGATTGGAATAAAAACAGTGGAAATTTTTCTTAAAGATTAGAGAAAATTAAAGACAATAAAACATACTTTACTAGAAATCTCTATTTTTTTTAGCGACTTCACAAGACTCCGCTTTATTACCAAGCGCGATGCGCTATTTTTAAAGACTTTCGATAAAGAAAACAATTGATAAAGTATTTCTAAAATCCGTTGCCGCACAAACAATGCAAGGCGGGACTGCAGTTCCGCTCGGCTTCTCCACGTCTTTCACACGCTTCCGGTCGCTCCTGCGGGAGAGTTGTCTTGTCGATAGTAATACGAGCTTTAAAGGCTATAGCAGAAATTGTGCGGTATTTTCTATCGTCCTCATTGTATAAACCTGTGTTATTTGTCATTTTATTTTTAAATCATGCAGACAGATAATCTCTGTTACTACTTTGTACATATTATGACTGTCTGTGAATTTCTCTGTTTACATATCTGTTGTTTTAATATTTTCTTAGATGAATATTACTTACGTACATAATTACCCAAACTTACCTCATTCCGTATGGTCCAACATGATATTGCAGAAATTAATGGCCTTTTTAAACATATTTCAGTAATTATAATAGCAGAATTTGTATATCTTCTGTACTATTATTTTTAATTGCCAACTTTATAACTCCTTTGCAGGTTTCGATTTCAGTTTTTTTTCAATTATCTCAGATTTCTCGAACCCCAGATTATATCTCTTCCGATCTCCTATTTATGAATGTAATCGGTCTTATATATAATTTATTTAGAAGCAAGAGAATTGTAAGTATTAAATTTATGTTCATAACGGAGGCATCGAAGGCATTTGACATACCTATTTCTCGCAAATTTAATGACGTGTCGAGTTTTCGCTCTTAGTGGGAGTAACGTACAAAGACTCTCGTTAGAGTCGCAACAGAAAATCCTACAGGGCTTTTGAACGAGAAATTACAATGTTCATAAACGCTTTCGCGTGTTCGATACCCGGGGAAAGAAGGAGGAAGAAAGGTAGAGGGAAGAAGTGGGAGAGAAAGAGAATGGTAACTCCTGCTATAGCGTCAAGCCATGCTGCAGTTAGCGACAATGTCAATTTTAGTTATCCCAAATCGTACTAGATTAATATCTAGTACGATTTGGGACGCTTTTTAAAATAAAATATATAATAGGGCCTTAAAAATAGGAATGAGGGTTTCACAGAAGCCGAGCGTATCTTTTATGTACAGGAGCGTTATCGAAGTAATTTACGTAGCTTACATTTCGTTAACATTATTATTTAAATACATAATCGAGGCGATATGGTTTCATAAGTCAAACCATGTATAATTTGGTAGAAAACTTTAAAAAAAATTGTTCAATGTTATGTTAACTAGTAATTTAGTGAACAGTAGACCTCGCGTCCAAAATAGAACCATTAAAATGGTCATCATCTTGATACGTAATCAGAAAAAAAATTAAATCCTTACGCATAGGAATATTATGCCAAGTTCGAAGCCACTCGAACAACGCGTTTGCTTGTGACTGGCTACGCTTCTGTCAAGTAAAGACTGACGTTGCACAGAGACTTTTATGTGCAAGTCAGATGTTTGATATAATACGTTTAAGGACGTTTTATTCTCCATGGAATATCATTTCCATTTAAATAGGTCCTAAACAAGCAAATCTGATGCTATTGGGTGCTACAAATTCAAAACGCAATCATCGAATGCCTCTACAATGCCCCGCCCCTATGCTCATTCCTTGCCCATACGTCAAATTCAACATTTAAATTTCTAAAGTCTTTTCCTGTCCACCCTAGAACGGGCTAGTCCCAGTTGCGTGACCATCAAATAAGCCTAAGGTTAATGCTTTGCCATTCGGTTCCTGTTATTTTTGTAAGCAAAATCAATGTTTTTATAGCAATTAATTCTTAAATAAATAAATAAAAAAAATAAAAAAAACTTTCGGATCGCCCTATGTTACAGTTTTTTACAGAGAGAACTAAATACTGTCCTTTGTCATTAATTTTCCTCTCGTCAAATTGGAATTGAAATACTATATTGATCTACTAATATCCTGTAACAGTAATTCGCAAATATCGCGAAACATCGCGAATCTAGCGAATCGCAGTGAATTACAGGCGCTTCGGCAACTGCTTGTTTCACGGCTTGTGTCTACAAAGTGGCGATCAGTGTGTAGGCGGGTTCGAATGGAGAGGAACACATAACGATGGCCGTATGCCCGAGGATGAGACAAAAGCTGCTTGATGGCCGCACGATCGTTGAATATTCATGTGACTGTTCGCGGGGATATTATAGGCGGCATTGAGCGACCTGCCGGATCGTTCCTTCGTTTAGTTAAGGGTACCTGCGTTTGAATGAGAGCAATATAAATCACGCGCCTGCGACCTACTTACTACATGTGAGAAAATGACGGTTTTGTCACTCCAAGACTTCTCGGCACGCAGGCAAGGCAAGGATGATTTCATTGGAATAATTATTTCATAAATAAAATCGATGAGCGCCCTCTCTCGGCCCGCAGACGAACCCGGTTAGGTGCCGTTGCTAATACATCGCCGACCCGGTTCATTTCCTGGCTAGTTTAGGGCGGCTCGGCATTAGTATTTGATTAAAATGTATGGCGTAATTTAAATGTCATTAGTGCAGCTTGTATATGATATATTTCAACCAAAATACTTGTCCCAACAAGGCCCGTGTACTAAATTTCGTCACTAAATCCAATATTTCGATAATGAAATATGACGGATTTCAACCACAACCTTTTCAACTCTTGCCACGACCAAATGATGCCTGCATGCCGAATTTCAGCTCAATTGGGCATTTGGGCGCTATCGTGCAGGAATATATACCCACAGTTAGACAAATAGACACACATACAGCCTTCAATCTGTAAATCGTCTCAGGGGGGCTGTGTGCAGCTTCTATATTAGATATTCCGACCAAAATTTTAGAATATGATTTCGGCATAACAAGGTATCTGTGTACTAAATTTCAAGTCAATACGTCAAATATTTCGAGGATGATATATGACTAGTGCGCCCCTGGTGGATCGATTTCAACTACATTCTTTTCAACTCTTGCCATGTCCAAATGATGCATGCATTCAAAATTTCGACTCAATCGGGTTAAGTATTTGGGCGCTATCGTGGAGGAATACACAAACACACACAGACAGACTTCAATATGGGATCGTCCCAGGGGGACTCAAAATAGATATTTCCGGCTTCATTTCAAAAAAGGATGACCAAGTCTTGTAAATGCACTGATAAATACCTACAGCTGATTAATGGAAAGAAAAGATCGCATTTTTACTAGTGATTATCAAATCCGAAGTCAATGCTCGCCATCTCATAAGTTGAGCGATTCCATGAGTAGCTGATTAATTTTAAGTTTGTATGGCTTGAGATCTGAACACTCACCTGAATAACCATCGTAATATTATTTTAATCATCTAATGAGAGAGATTCTTACTAAGTGCTCGTTGAATTATAACGGTGCAGGCAGTGTTAAAAAACACATTTTTATAAATGCAAGCAACTGCAATTGAGCAATAATCATTAGACTACACTCTACTTTATGAAACTGCTATTGGAGTACAATTTAATTTAATAAATTTAAGACTTGTTGCAGACACAAAGAATGATAGTCATTGTTTTTTTTATTTTTTCATTAGGAGTTTTATTTAGTTAGGTATTTAATAGTGTTTTGTATCATTGCTATAATTTTTTAATTGTTTTAGATGAGTATTTTAATTCTTGATTTCTGTTTTATTACATTACTTTAAATATACTTTATTGCAATATAATGTATATTGCAATAAAGCTTTCCCTTTCTAACTGATGGCATTATTATTTGTTAAGGGCTCTCTAGACGATCAAGAATGCTTGTTAAGCATCGCGTCCCGGGCTTGGAGGGGTTAGTAATCCGCAGGAAATATGCAAATATATTTTTTAAATATTTACGAAAAATACCTAATTGTGTAGTTTTATACCAGGGAGTCAATCAATCATCAATCAATTGCGTCTAATCAACGTAACTCCCTGGTTACTAAGTAACTACAAAACTAAGCATTTTTGGTAAATATTACAAAAAAATATTTGCATATTTCCTGCGGTTTACGATCCCTTCCCTGCTCGCGATGCGATGCTTGTCAAGCATGCTTGATCGTCTAGAGAGCCCCTTACATCGAAATTTTTACTAGGTATTTATTATGATTATTATTATTTTTTTTGTTAGTAAATTATATTTTTTTTTGCTTTTTGACCGTTTGAATTTGTTGAAAATGTGGAATATTTAGGGTGCAGTAATTTCGATTTAGGTTTTGATTTATTTTTTTTTTTATATCTTTTTATTTTTCCGATTATTTCTGATTTCAAAATAAAAAATCTTCAAAATTATAAAAATTTAGATATTTAAATATGTATTTAATATTGTAAGTCTAAATGGCAGATTAAGTAGCACTCAAACTGCTGTAAAACTCCGCCTAGTAATAATATTATAATGTACAATAAAGTTTTTCTATTCTTATTCTTAATTCCATCTTAGCAGTAAACTAATTTCGTTCTTTTCTTTATTCCAGGTGAGCGCTTCATCGTTTTAAACGTGTATCGCACAAGCAGCTCCTTTGAAAGGTAAGAACAGTTCCAAAAGTCTAATTATTTAGAATAGAATCGATAGTTACCCATACTGTTTTGGTATTACTTTTCTAGCAATAAAGACAATGCGGAGCGGGTTGAACTGGCCCCTTCGCCTCCGAACTTCTAAACTTTCGGCCCTGCCGCTTTGATACAAACTTAAAGTGTATTAAATAGTCTCTCGGGAGGATCGACGGAAAACGTACAAGTGCAATGTCTGCAGTTCGTTCGATGTGCCCGTCCGTTTATACATTCACCGTGGCATCTTCGAAATTTCATAGTCCAATATGTTGGCCCGGAGACGATTTCATTAATTCGATTGCATCGAGCGTGTATTTTTAGTATTTATAATGGGTCCGATTGCGTTTCCTTCTGAACTAAAACTGAAATTAGTTCAAGCGAACGGGATAGAGCAATACGTTAGAGCGGAATATGAAACGAACGATCGACGATAAAAACTACCTGTCGAAGTTATACTCGTCCGAATAAATTTTAACAGATTTCGTGTGGCCTTAGATTCAGATGCATTATCTTTGGTGAGTAGTTTTAAAGCGAAAAAGTGTCAACCATTCATTTCACATTCCGCTCTACCGTATTGCCCATTATTATCTCGGTCACAAATTAATTTTCGATTTTAGTTCACGAAGAAACAATCGATACGATAAACTCTCCCCTCAAATTAAAGAAAGTATTTAAATAAAGGTTTCGAATCGACAAGATGTATCCACAATATTAGGACCACAATTATTACATAGTTTAATCCAATCATGTCATGCTGACACGCGTTTGATATACCTATTTTTTGTACTTTTATATTTCATTTTGTGTTATCATAATAAAGTAGTGAACATAATATTTATTTTGTATTCGTCGTATTAATTCCATAAAATCATAAATTAAGTTCAGCTACTCTGTAACACGACATTCATTGACCGTTAGACGGTAGGACGTTCGCCGGGTCAGCTTGTTATACATATTTAAGAGATGTGTCATCTGTGACAGGTAAAACATGCTTTTTTTTAAAAAAACACAACAACGCAACGCGCCACTGGAACGCGTGGCCGGGTACAACTAGTAGTTTTAAAATATACAATGATTATATAAATTAAAATCGATTATTATACAAGGTGAGTTTTTAATTAGTGGCATCCTTAAAGTGGGTGAATTAATACGAGCAAATATACAAGTTTTTATAAACAAAATGGAAAAAAAGAAAGTAAAAAAAAAGTAAATATTTTTTATTTTATTTTTCCCTTTTTTTTACAATCAAGGTTCCTTTTTTGCTCGTATTGATTCACCCACTTTAAGGATGCCACTAATTAAAAACTCATCCTTTATATAAAATATAATATCAGTTAAACTTTTAAATATTATAGTTTAGAAGTTAACGGGGACGCATGTAACAAGTTTCTCAGTTTGGTTTAATGTAACGCAATTTATTATACATTTTCGAACCTAAAATACTAAAATGTTTTTGTCTTATATGTCAAATAAAGTAGTATTTTTTTCGTAATTATCTATTAATTAGCTGTTATATAATAATTATACTCGTTGCTACGCTTGAAAATCGCACGAATCAATAAATCACGCCGTGAGCGACGATTGGTCCATAAATAGCCCAGATATTAAAATGGCGAAAATAATGAATTACAACCAAATCTGTCGATGTTGGTTGTCAGGATAAGCATTGGCATTGTTTTAATTAAAGTGCTCACCGGACGGAAGCAGGTGATTATTAACGAGAGTGCACCGGAAATTCCGCGTGCCGCCATTACGGAAAAGTCGGGGAAAATTAATATATCATTGCGATCTCAAGGTATTCGTGCCAAAAAATTTACCAGACAACACATTACGACTGTTCGTTAAATAAATGTAATGACAAACAAGAAAATATATTTAAAAAAATAGAAAACGCGACTGCCGTTACAGAAAATAACCTACTGTATTTATAATTGATTTTATTATGGCTTTTTATGAAATATTTGTGGTTTATGTATTTATCCATATATATGTGGTTTATGTTTTTATCCATACATGTGTATTTCCAAAATGTACCCAATCACATATTTCATTTGACACTAAGCACGATGTATTTATGTTAATTTATCGACATTTGGACATTTGGACATTTAGATAACTATATACTTGATATTTGTACAGTTACGGTATCCTGTGACACCCAGGATGACATAACAATTCTACAATACTACACACGTCTAAATCGGTTCAAGCGTTTAGAAGTTATGGTGGAATAAAAAAACGGAAAGCATACATAGATGAACCCTGAACACATTACACTCCTTTTTTGTTGGGCAATCGTGTAAAAATGTATATATATATATATATATGAATACATCGTCCTCAAATTTTATTTTAAGTCTTCTTTCCCTCCACAAAACATTAAATCTATGAGCTGAAATATTAAAAAAGGTACACTAAATTATGTAATATTCTAGTTAGTTTCAAAGTCGATAAAATTTTATCTTCCTTGCAAATATAAAAGAGTTCAATTCCCAGAGAGAGATTTATTAGGCCAAGTTAAGTCATGATGTCAACCAAAATCGTCTCTTCTCTTTGAATAGCCGACCGAAGACTTAACAAAAGGACGACAATAGAACCCAATCATATCAATTTTCATTGTCCGTCCATAAACTCTTTCAATAAGTATCCAGACAACGACTCGAAAAACCCTCTTTCCAATTTCTTCTACTACTAATAAATATTTATGAAAAAAATATCTTCTGTTCGGTTCTTAGGATTATGTTTCTGTAAGTGCCTTCTCCGCTTTTTCTAAGACAACTAATTTGGCTATTGAAATTGAAGATACATTCAGAGGGAGACGCATTCTAGAAATCAATATAAGTCTTGAATTTGTTAATAATTTTCCGCCGTTCTGCTTTATACTGGTAGCGATCGGTTTCGTGCAGCTTGGGCCATACGATCCATTGTGTACTCGGATCGGCTTAACTCACGATTCAACTCCTATTGATAAGGCTCCTCGTGTGGAAGACTGCCCCGGGTGAGACTCTCGCGTCTCAGCCCTCGCGCTGTTGGATCGGACGCCAATCTGTTGTGCACTCTGACTATTTACTGAAGGAGTCTGGAGACTATGGAAATATACTGTTTCCTAAGCAGCGGGGGTGGATGTTGACCTTCCTTGAACCACTCTTGAAATGACCAAATGGCTACCTGAACCTGAATTCAGAGCCGGGCAAAAGATGCTATTAGTCCGCGATAGATTCAAACTGAGTCACCGCTGAATATACGGCGAGGTGGGTAGAGATCGCCCAAGCGACTTCCGACATGTAACCAGTGGGGAGGTTGGAGGTATCCTAATGGTAAATTCCTAACGAAGATATCCTTCCAAACCTGGTAGACAGGGGGTGAGGCTGCCCGATGACATCCCTTTTCGGATGCCACGCCGTAAGGATTAGCCTCTGTCGGGCATGTTGGCTTAGCTAGACAGTATATTTGTATTGTCTCTAATTCACCTACGCTCACCTCACGGGAGGTAGAACCATCACTATCCTTTAAACTCCCTGAGGTGAAGGGTTCTCCGGTTGTGGTTGACAACCCTAGTTGCTTTATACTGGGCTTTTTTTTAGTTGTAGAGATTTTTAGTTGTAGAGATTTTTGGTAAGCTTTTTTACGATCAGCTCGACATGATATTATGCAGTTTTCTTCCCCAAGCGAAAATCGAATACCGAACATTCAAAGAGCGCATTAAAGCAGGCTTCTTAGGAGTGCCGCATCGGTTATGCATTATGCAACTATGCTTTAGAGAGAATCTTTGTGCATCATTTTAAAGAGCGATATCAGCTTTGGACGGAGGTCCAAAGCGAAGGCTGGTATTATAAATTTATGAATTTCTCAATTGCCGCTCATTATGATTCCTTAGTCCTCGCTGAACCATTATTGATACAATGACAAAGTTCTTTTAAACTTCCACCCCGCAACGGCTCACCTTCAAAACGGTGTAAATTATAAAGGAAGCCGAGCCATTTGTTCAATTGTTTCGTTCCCTTAAATAATGTGCCGAGTTTTACAAAATGCCGCAGCCGCTACATTTGAAATATTGTCTTTTGAGTTTCCGACGATAAATTAATGAATTTCTATAATGGCGCCGAGGAGGCATCCGATTGTCTGAGATTTTTTGCCGGAAGCGTCGTTTGTCATTTTTGAGGTCTGATAAATTGGGGAGCTCCGATCACTTGGCGGATGGGAATGACGTAATCTTGGTTTACGCCGACAATCTCTCGGTTTATTGCTTGGATTTCCAACGGATTTTCCACAGCTGAAGGATGCATTGTGTAAGATTCATAATCCCAATGCTTGGAATAGGATGCACGCTAATTGATCTAATCATCGGTATCTAACGGTTCCGTACAGCTTGGGCCTGATGACCTGTTTGTTATCTTGGGTCGGCCGAACACACGGTTCAACTCCTATTCGGTAGCTTCCTCGAAGAGGGAGTAACCTGAAAATGACTCTGTCATGGCTGTATCGTTGATAGGTGGGATCGGTTGTGTCAATCTAAGGGAACACCTTAGGCGATACTGGGCGACTTGACAGTCAACTGTGCACTCCGGCAAATAACAGATGGGGGGGGGGGGGGTGAGGGTCGGGAAACGTACGTATCATCAGCAGTGGGGCTGGTTGTTGACCTGATGGCAGCTACTTTTAAAACGATCCGCTGGCCACACGATCCCGCGTGAGATTGACAGGCAAATTCGAGATATATTACCGCTAATATCGGGCAGAGGCCGCGCAAGTGAATTCGAACCTGCGACCAGACTGGAGAAAGGAGAAAATCTGCTAAATCTGGTAGTTAGGGCTTGAGGTCAGCCAGCTGGATTCACTTCCACTGCCTCTCGGTAAGTCGTTGGACTTTCACTGTCTTCGTCCGCGATTCTTTACTTTTACTCCAATGGAGATTGAACGATTTGATATCGTTAAAACTTCCTGGGGTGACGGGTTTGCCTATTATGTTTGAAACCCCCAGTTGTCCTAATCACCATAAAAACACTAAAATTGGTTTTACTCTGCCTCTGCATTTTAATTTAATTTATAATCTAAATTTTAATACAATGATACCTTCCTTGTTCAAAAATATCCGATTGGATCTATAAAAGGAAACCCACTTGGGATCCATTTAAAATCGAAGGTATGTCCGATTAGGAACGGTGCTCAGGTATAAGGGGGGAATCGCCGTTGGACCTAATCTACGAATAGTCCGCCGCTGCGGGACCCTTACTTGGCAGCGGTACCGCCCGTGGCGTAGCGCCCAGCCGTAGCTGCTCGAGCCGCCCAACCAAACCGAATGGTACTGCCAACCGAACGGGGCGTAACACATTTTGTTCAAATCAAATCAAAACGTTTTTAATCAACATAAATACATTACTTATATACGAGTATATTATTTTAGGAGGTCATGACAAACCTGTCTAAGAATTGGAAATGGCTGAATCTGATTTTGATAAGATACTCGTATACAGCAATGTTAAGATTACAAATTTGCTGGTATGCCGACGCAAGGTAGGTGTCCTATGTTATGCCACCGGAAAACTCGCTATCCGGACGAAAGAAAACGACAACGGAAATGGCTAAAGATGGCATGGAATAATAATAATTTACTCTTCATTTGCACTTAATTATTATACAAACACGCGAGCTTATTGCCACATGGAGATGTATTAAAACTAACCTAATCAAAGTGGTGCCTGCGCGCATTGTGAAAATGAATATGACTAAGTTTTAGTCCTGCCAGTTATGTAAAAACTTAACAAATATTTGGTTACGATATGTAGCAACGCCCGATCAATGCTGAATAATACCAAAAATACTACCTTAAAAATATTCTACCTTACTGTTCCGTCAATTAATAATGGGAACCTTAGAACTAAAAGTTTATTTCTGTTTCTAATGTTTATTTTATAGGGGCCTTTGACTTTATCGGTGATGGTGATACTTCCCTCGACAAATTCCCGCAGTGTCTCTCTGAAACGTAGTCCATAAATCAAACAAATCGTCCTTTTTGCAGCACGTAAACGGTTTTTTAAAATCAGCCGCCCTACCCCATAATAGAATGTCATAAAGTCTATTTGGCAAATTCTTTTTGGTAAATTAGATAAATAAGAAGAAACCCATTGTAGTTTATAGTATGTAGCTATCTCACATTGGGAGAGTACATTTCATGCATTTCATTTTCCAGAATTTTCAGCTATAAATTGTCATCCAGTTTGGTGGTTCATCGCCATAAACAGTTTGAAAGCCAAACGAGGCTTTGTTAAGTTGTGAAACTAGATATAATGGTGGAAAATCATACAACGAAAATTTTCACAGTCAAATCAACCGTAATGCAGAAACGCAATATAAAAATGATGTCAAAATGAAAAAAAATTACAATCAGTTACAGATGAAACAAACTTTATTCTACAGCCAAAGATTACCTTTTTCAAATGTTGTATTATTTTTTTTTAATTATTTATGTAAGGGACCATTTTCAGAAACTTACAGTGCGATCTGTGTATAAACAAGAAATAAAAAGAGCCTACATGGATGCCTGCAGAATACCGATTTTTATTAGCGATCCTGAAGAACTTATTCAAAGGCCTTATTACTTTTAATAAATATCTTATTTATAATAGATTGCGATTTAAAATAAAATGTAGCAAAGAGAGGATATCGTAATAAGCAAAAGTGAGTGTCTAGACTGATTTTTATATTAATGGGGGACAGGCTCATTGTGGAGAAAAATAAATTCTTATGTTAGAAATTCTTACCTTAAGCATTTGGTCAGTTATGATATGCAAAAAAAACAGTTTGTTGTTTCTATTCTATATTGTGAAATTTCACAATGTACGGGGTAGCATCATACTCTTATCATAATCTCAACAATCAACCCTACTGTGAAGTGTATATGTATGTGTAAGTATAATACATGTGTACACGTGTATCTTGTTATTGCATTCTTTCGACAGAATTGAAATGCAATTCCGTTAATTTCATTCCGAAGGCAAATAAACCTAGCCGGGAATAAACCTGGATGCTTACATTGTAAGATAAGGCGACCTACCCACTATGCCACCGGGAAATTTCGGTCAGTTTATTGTCATGTTTTCGAATCAACACTTGTTAAAAGACATCACTTCGAAACTATTTGAGATTCTCGGTGTATCTAACAAAACTATATGTACCATCAATTTGCAAAGTTTGCTTTATTTGAAAATTAAATAATTTAGGTACTTGGCAACTCCGTCTTAACGCCGCGCCGACCTCCGCTCATTCAGTGTTTCGTTGGTTGTGGCATCGGGCGGCAGGCGTGGCGTAGCTTCTCTACGCACCGAACCCAAACTTTCCGCCGTCGAAGCGCTCTCACGAATGATTTGTCCCGAGCTCAAAATTTGAAACTATTAATTGAGAAAGTTTCCAATACGTACCGCGCTCTGTGTCCACGTTGCTATACGCACCCGGATTTACATTTAAATCTGCCATTCCAGTGTGTGATTAAATTGTGATTTGAGTGGTACCAGTTTTAATTGATGTGATTTGGTGCGATCGCAAGGATTTGTGATTTTCCAACACGGATGAAACTGATTTGTATATTTTGGCGTAAGCGTTTAATTTTTATGTTATATTATAAACATGCATTTGATTAATGATAACAATATTAAGAATGATGAGGGTCACCCATTTAAAAGGACCTAACCAATATTTATTATACTGTCGATGTTAGGTAGCAATTTTAGCTTCATCTGCATTAATCCTGGCTAATCCCCATGTTCCATTTTCTGCGGAAGCCTCGTTTCGTATTCTGATAACGGGCTGCATTTCGTGCAATATACGATGAGTTGCCTCTGCTCTTTGTTATTCATTCACACGATAGTGATACCCGAACAGAGTTGCCTTTGAATTCACAATCAGTAGTCGAGATTGTCCATTGTATACCGATATTATTACAGTTATGTACGCTCTGGAGATAGATTCGCCTTAAGTTTTAAACCGACAAGGAGTCGCTGTAAATTCACAAAGTTGTGTATATACGATTTTCGAATATTCGCAACACGTGGATTTGCAAAACCTGGATTCCACTTATTAATCAATACTGAAGGCAATCAAATAAATACTTAGCTATAAATGATGAATTAATAACTCTTCTATTAATGATAGCTGATGAAATAATTAGAGTCAGCTCTACTACACTGGCTGTCTTAATATTCTAAATTCCATATTTAGGGCCGTGATGGGTCTCATTTAAATACCTTATTTAGTTAGTTAGTTAACGTATCCGGGCCAGGTTAGGACACGTCTCTCCAAAAACATGCGCCCTGGGTGGTCTTGTTGTTCGGGGTTGCCATCGACATCCTGCAGAGTTCTGCAGTCGTATGTTGGATTCACCTTGTAGCACCAGCGGATGAGATTGGCTCGGCATCTTGTCAGTGTCCTTTGGCCCGGTGGTAGAAGGATTGGCCGGTGAGTTTAGACTCACTGTTTCCAGGGGCGCCCGATTGTTTATGATCGCAAACCAGACAGTCCAAAATTTGCACAATCTCCGGGGAGGCTGCTTCTGTGTCCCACTTAATATTATATTACGAGATTATTAAGGAAAATTCACAAATAATGCTGCTGTCACTTCGAATTTAGAATTAAGAATTTAATTTAGAAAGTAAGATAACTTAATTGATTACTTTCGAACCTGGAGGTATGTATGTATATGCCCCAGACGCTGTTACACCGTTGGGACACATGTCCAATCGAAGTGTATTTATTGACGTCTACTGGAGTTTTAGTATAATTCAAAGCATACTGTCCCCATCCCGACCGTACGCTTGTTATTAACGTAAAAATGTCTATCGGGTTTCGACTTGCCGCTACGTCTTTATGCCAGTTATGTAAGGCAGTATTGCATATTACCTAAATTTGTTTCAGTCCTGAAGCGACATATTATTGCCGGTTCGAAAGGGCTTATTTTCGTCAATCGTTATATCAGCTATCAGAAATGCAATCCAATTATGTTGTCACCTCCATTTTGCATTTTATTCCGGTATATGTTTATAACTGCCACAGTTCGAGTTGATTTGAATCTGCTCTGCCCATTGCATTTACGTGCAATTTGGTGGTACGCCATAAAAGCCGCTGCCGGGAGCTCATGCACTGGCAGAGTGGCTGTTTGTGTCAATCTATCTGGCACCCTTATTAATACGCAATGTTCTGGCCGGTGTAACTGGCGGTCGATCACGCGTACAACCTAATCCATGTAATTTAAATGTCACGGCTGCCAATGGACTCAAACGGGTCTGTTTAATGGGGCAACACTGGCATCGCCCGAACGTCATCGACATTCATCTCAAAGGACATTCCATGAATACCTGAACGGTTTGCAGTATGCAGCATGATGTATACTTGCACAACTTCACCAAAACAATTTTTTATGAGAACAATATCCATTGCTTTATTTGGTGTAGCACATTTGAAACATTTCGTGTTACAAAAAATCTATCATTAAGTTTATAATCGTTTGATTCGTACTAAATTTTCCTTGAGGAGGCGCATGCACGTAACAACTAATAAATCCAATCGTTTATTGCTTCTAGCCAGTTAATATATTATTTTATTTTTATTCATCAAACAAACACAATTAACAAGTAACACTCTTAATATATACAAAAAAAATACTATGACTAATCCGTTGAATCTCTGATAATTAAACATATTTCTTTAGTAGAGTTTTTATTGTTTAAAAGAAAATATCACCCGAAGGAATAGAAATAAAGTTTGATTAAAAGCATTGTTGCTAATAACGATTATGAATATACTATGTTAAATATTCGAAACGCCCGAAGAAACAAAATCATATAGTTTGTATGTATCATTAAGTTAGTCTTTTATAAAATTACGATTTAAGTCAGAACAAAATGAACTTACGAATTGTAATGAGAGAGGCGTGGCTATAACTGCGATAGTCAATTATGGCGCATACATATATAAAATTTGTGTTAGAATGGGAAGACTAGTACTGTTTTTGTTGCAGGTATAATAAATGGATCTGCTCCGGTGATATTGAAGGTGTATAATTAGTGACCGCGTTTATATTGGTAGAGATAGCTGTTCTGTCGCGGGAACCTATCTGCCTGCCATACCTGAATCTAATAACCATTTTATTTGGAAAATTATCAAAGAGGTATTTTAGTGTTGATTTGGTATCTATAGCTGTGGTTGATCAATTCATTATCGTGGTATCGGGAAACACGCATAGGAAAGTTTTTACTGATACCAGAATATTAAGAGGAAGTTTCATATCAAGGAAAAACAATAATTTTAGTGAATAATTTAAAATGCGTTTATATAGCCAGTGTAACCTAATTTCATTTAAGTGAATGTGAGAAAGTTCGATGTTTTAATGACATCTATATCTGGAGGTAAAAATTACGGTATTTTTTCATTCCAATTCATTCTAGATTAATATCCGCGAACCGGATATAATCGTCGCTCTAGTGAGCGAAATATTTATTATGCTAAATTGAGCAAAAATGCAATGGACCCTATACAGTCAGGTCGGCTTTCGAATTCAAAAACCATCCAACTGGACGTTAATTACTTGTAGCGAACTAAGTAATATGGCACTAAAATTGAATAGCCGATAAATCGCTGCGATTTGCCTTTTGTACAGATTTATTTGTTATCTTGCTAATTCTTCACGAGCAATTCGAAAGATTTATCGCTCATTGCTAGGTCGATATAGCAGAGTGGAGCCGCGAATTAATTGGCGCCTGAGACTGCTGAAATAAATCGGCTTGTTTTTTCCTCATCGGAAGATTCGCCATTTTGCAGCTTCACTACGCGAGTCTAAATAATTTGCACATCGGAGCACTGCGAGCGTAGCTCCGCTGCTAAGAGTGTAGGAACGTTGCTACGAGCGTAGCAACGCTGTTACGAGAGTAGAAACACTGCTACGATCATAGAGACGATGCTACGAGCGTAGTATTGCTGCTACGCTCAGTTGCTTTTTCCAGTATTATAATGAAGCATGTTTTAACCTGATCCTGTTTAAATTTTGTTCATCGTGCAAGACCTATTGACACTGATTTAAAATTCCACTTGGCCAAAGACAAACCACAAATTGGACATCGGCTAAATTACTGACTCAAAGCCTCCGTAGCCTGAGTGAGACGAAGGGCGAATCAAGCATTCGCGTCGTCGGGCTTATGTCATGGGGATTCTACATTAACTATGCGAGTGTCCCAGAAGGCGGCTTTGTCTCGACCAATCTTAATGCAGCCATGTATTTTCCTCTAATCCAATAGCTGTCTCCTTTGAAACAGGTCGCCGACAGTTTTGGATGGTTAAATATCTGTCATATTAAATCTGCCTTAGGATAGACGAAGCCAAACGATTTTCCTGGTCGTATTGTTGCTCATATTCCTGCGATAGTTTGCCGTTAAAATTGACTGTGGTTTGGGCGGAATAATAATGAATGAAATTATTACGCGCACGAGTGCTATGTGTTTATTATAAAGGGATAATTGGGAAACTTCACCCTAATAATATGACAATATTGGAAAACAATCACAAATTAGGAGTTGGAATATTAAACAACCGCAAGTTCCATACGAGATAATCAACTAATATTTGTATAGAATAATATTCCACTTTGAATGCTGAAACAGTTTCATTTATTTAAAATCAATTAAAAATTGCATAGCTTACTAATAAGCATAAGAATATCTAGTCTTTATTTAGGACTTAAACTTTTTAACCGTTTGTCTGATGAACTGACATAAGTCAAAAATACTGAATTTTTAAAAAAGATCCATTCAAGACATGGAGAAATATTTTATGATAAATAATAACATTTAAAAACACATATTAACTAATATTATTATGTGTTAAGATGAGTAATTTAGTAATAATAAATGCTGTGTCTTTTCTAAATAACGTAATATATTTAAATATAATTCTCTATTTTGTATTTAGCCTTTATTTATAATTAAACGTGCATTAAATTTATTAGAATTATCTCGCTAAATTAAAAGGTGAAATTAATTAATACCGTTCCAAGCAAACCCTTAATCCCGGAATACAGGATAATTTATCATTTAGCTATATATTCTACGTAGACTTAATTATGTTATTTTAATTCACGTAAAAAGAACATCCAGGCTTTATGAATAAATGAATGATGAATTAATGAATTAATGAAACATCTTTATTGCAGAATATCACAAAAATAATTTGCATGTACAAATAATGAAATTATTATGTACGTAATCTTACAGTAAACTGTTTCATGTAGTTTTATTATTTTGGAGCGAAGAAACTATTTCCATAACACATAAGCAATAATAAATAAATGAGTAAATAAATAAATATAATATAATAAATAGCAAGTAGATAAATGTATGTATTTAATTACTACGTACGATATAGCAATTATAAATATATTATGTAATAGTATTATGCTCGACTCATAGAGAGAGGCGGGGGGAGGGGGGGAATTACATAGTATATTTTAAAAATACATTGTTTTTTGATGGTGTTCGAAAGGAATACATTGATTTAAAGCTACTGTTCATTTTGAGAAATCTATTCCATAGTCGGACTGCATGCACTGCAATAGAGTTAGAGTAAAAGTGATGATTCATGAGTGGGAATTAGAAGACTGTTATCCTGTTAAGAACGAAGGGAAATACCACGACTCCCTAGGAATTTAAATTTGTCCTTTAGATATTGAGGTGACGTTAAATTGTATAAAACAAAATATTTACGAAAAAATATGCATATTCCTGGAATCATGAAATAATGGCTATTGAAGTTTGTTACGGAATTAGCTGACATGATCAAATTTGCGTAAACTAATTATGTACATTAGATAGGCGTTTTATAGGCGCCTATGCGTTTTGTCTTCATAGTTTGAAATCGGAAGAAGCAATGATTGAGTTCAAGCTTAATCATGTAATGTTTTGCTTGTCACTAAATGGTAGGAATTTTTTTTAATCGCCGAAGGCTATGGAAGCCATGAAAAGGACATTTACTATTTTTATTACTGTGGGCCTACATGAAAAACGTTTAACAATGAGTAGAGCCAGGTTTTTAACTACCTTTGGATACACGATGTGAAAAAGAGATCACCAATTTTCAGAGGAGAGAGCAAACGATTACAATATATTTTTACACGTGTGAAACGTTGCCGTGCGCAGCAGTCTCTGGGGAGCTTAGGCTGACCTAAGACACACAAACAGGCCATCAGGCCCAAGATGGAAGGAACCATTAGAAACCATGTTAACAATGCCCACGTTATTACCCACGCCCGTTAAAACTAGACTCTCGCAATTACACATTTTAATGTGTGACACGAATTAAACATTTACCGCGTCTGAAATTTCGCCTTTAAGGTTTCTGGCACCGCGTTGCAGCATAAAGAAACAGCGTAAGTTCCCGCTAAGTATCGCATTGCGGGGTGTGGCGTATTTGCCAATTACGATTTCCCCGGTAAGCGTGTAAGGGAGCGACCAAACGTGTGCAAATAGGACGACGACAAGAATGGCTCCGTCTCGGCGACTAAAGCGAGCGCCGACGACTCGCAGACGCGTGCAAACACGGCCCGAATACATGATAGCAAACTTTTACCGAGATTACCGCGGCCGACGTCTCTCCTATTGGCATCCATGGCGATTCAATACGTCTCGACGTAATGTACGACTGCAAATTAATTCAGTGAATTATAGGCGGCGGATATTTGTGCCGCAGCGTTTGACCCATTTACAGAGCCAATGACCATCGACTATTTTTGCTTGACACTTTTCTCCAGAGTTTTATGATGAATTTTGGTTTTCCGTTCATCGGTTCAGATTCCAATCTCGATTGAACTTTTCAGTGCAGTGCCTCCGCCCATTGGCGATGTACGGCTATCGTGGGTAATAATTCCGTAGCGCCATACGACCGAACATAAAAGTAAATCATTGACGACAACCCTCTTCCGCGCTTCTTCCGAATGTAGTTGAATAACGCGGAATTGAGAGCGAATACATTGTGCGATTCGCAAATAGCTTCTATACTACCCCCATCTCGTTGACTGCATTCACTGCTGGCTAAATCCGCAGTATATAACGCGTCTTATAATTCCGCTTTGTGACAATAGCACATTCAGCATGCGCTCGCTTTTCGGTATTTTGTTTCGCCTGTTGAAGTTTGCGTAGTGTTTTAAGAGCCGGAAATAACCTGTCGCGGCCAACATGCAGCGGTATACTCCTTTGAAGTGCTGTATCATCCTCGTAATTTAATTTCTCTAACTCTACGTTGATTTAGTTATATGGCTACACCCGTCGACGAGTCTAGAATTTGAATAGAAGCGGGCGCCTTATAACGGAAGGATGCTCAGCTGTTATTCCCCACGGCTAACTCGAGGCTTCCTCGAAGGTTCCTCGAGGCTTCGATTATTTTTGGATCCAGATGTAGGTAAGGGTGAAATGATGGTGCGCCTGTCAGATGATTATACCTGTCCTATGCACAACGTGTAAAATCAGAAAACGATTCGCATTTAACGAACAGTTTCACTTTATTTATATTTTAATGTGCTACAGACATAATATAATAATAAGAAAAAAGAAAAAAATATAATAAAAAGTGTTTAAACTTCACGGATTAAAAAAGAATTAGATATTAAAATGAGAGGGGGAAAGGTTAAATGTGTATTTCTAAACGGCATCATTGGAATTGCTTCATTGGGAAGTGAACCTCAAACAGCCGATTCTGTTTTCCGAATATAGCCCCACAATTAAATAACAGGTTACAGTTTCAGTTACAAACACCTTGTAATGTACTTCATTCACACAGTGAATGGAGTACGAGATCCAGCGGCACCAACAGCAGCGTATTGGCTGCGAGATCGACCCCCTCCCCAATCGCCGGCTACGGAATAAATAATAATAAATAATACAAACACCTTGAGTTACATAGTTTGTCGCCCGGATGACACTGAAACCGAAACCATAATGGATGATGCGTGGGTTTTCGTTTCGCCCACTTTCGGTATAATTCAAGCAATTAAATAAGCTATGTTTGTACACAGCTTTGTAGGCCAGCTTGGTCTTAAACATGGAAATATATATTATTTTTTTCATATACATTCATAATTAGTAAATTGAGAAGAGTTCCGATAATAAAGTTATCTACAAATATAATTATACCGGTAGACAATAGAAGACAACATACGTAACAAAATCACCGCACCGTTACCTAGACAACATTGTTTAAAATATGTACCTGATTTAAATTACTGTTGAATAACAGATACATATAAATAAATAAATAAAAACAAGCTAGGTAACTTATAATTAAATCCATTGCAATATGGTATAAGCAATTGCAAAACACAATACCACTATTCCACCGACGGAGGAAAAACGATAGGAGGATGAAAACGACAATATCGATGAGAGAAGAAATACTGTTTCAGAAGTATTTTTAACACAGAGCGATTGTTCGTGTCTGATATTTGGAAGGAGTCGGTTCCATAATCGGGATTAACTTCAATACTAAATAATTATTTATTTTATTATTTGGCCAGACGGCTGGCTGCGAGAGATGGTGCACAACTGTTCAGATGAATATTTATTTAGTAATATGTTCTTTCTGTGCAATAAAGGTTTACTTTTCAACAATTTCAACTACAGATTTATTATAGGTATATGTTTATTACTTGGTGTTAGTTTATTATCCTCGATGTGCGTGCAAATCTAATTCGGCAAAATTTGCTGATTTGGACCCTTTCTTTCCGGACATGCAATTTGCTTTTGATTTTTGGTATCCGTTCTCCTGCTTTTTTTTAAATTGCATGCCTTCTCGGCTGGGTCACCCCTTTTTTTTCGTTGAGATAAAATTAACGGAATTGCGTTTCAGTACTATCGATCGAGTGCAATATCAAGACACACAGTTACACACATGTTACACGCACTCATATAAACATTTCATAGTAGGGTTTGTTGTAAGAGATTGTCGCGATGTCTTATGATAATAAACCCGCCCATTGTGAAATTTCACGAAAGGTGTGGAAACAAATAAACATCAGTTACTATTTCTATGGCTAATCTCCTTGGAATCGATTTAATGATATTGTATCAAGAAATGAAATCATTGCTGTACAGCAGCGGCTTAAATTCTTTCAGACAGCTGTCGCGTATTTTTTGCAAAGAAAACATTGTTTTAAATTGATTTACTAGCTACTTATGGATGAAACTATTACTAACTAGCTTTATAAATGTTTTTATTATTTTTTTTACTTATTTTTAATATTATGTATATATTTTAACTGTTTTGGGGAATGGCACCAAACTCAAAGAGAAGAGCGTTTCTTCTCGAGAAAAGAGCGGTACGCATTTTATATAGAGTCTCTCCAAGAAGTTATTGTAAGCCGCTGTTCGTAGAATCAGGAATCATGACTCTATTTTCTTCCTACATTACCAAAATATTATGTACGCTCGTAGACACCTAGCAGAAGTTCCGGTGAATAGTGATTTTATCATCATGATACGAGGAATAAATCCAATCTCCACATAAACCGACAGCGACTTAGCAAAGTGCGATACAGTTTTATACACCAAAATTTGTCCTTCTATAATAAGATTCAAGAGAAAATGAAAAGCCTTGGAGAGGACCAATTTAAAAAGATAATTATAAATAGTTTGGTAAGAACCCCAATTTATGGTATAAGGGAGTTTGAAAATTCCGAGTTTATTTTACATGTTGATAATTAGCAAAATTTGTAAAATTTTAAACATAACGGAATTATGATAGCTGACATTTCAATTTTCATATAATTTAGTATACATCTATTTATGTTTAAAAAATACGAAGGCGTATTGCTGGATTGACAATAAAATTATTTTACGTTGATTATTCTACATAGAATTTTCATTTCTATTTTAATATACCTACCTTTCCCTCTTACTATTTAATGATATTAGTATATTTTTATTATTTGTTAATAGTTAACATTGAATATAATATTACAGCCATGATAACTATCATGATAGTTATGTTTTTAATAATTAAATTTTAAGCATTTAATTTTGTGACGCATCCAAGTGTAGGAATGCCTATCTACTGGAGTAGTTGATTTTATTATATTGTATGGCCTAAAACAAAAGGTCTGCTTCTGACAGGCCTTGTTCCAAACACCATTCTAGCCAGTATATGTTTTACCTACATACTTCAACGACACTCGAATTGTCGTGCGAATTTTTATGTTCGACGGGCGTATATTTTTTTATTATACCGAAATGTGATCTGTCCCCGCGCGCTAATATTTCGTCGCTTTTTTATTCGGCTGTTGTCATTTTATCGCTGTGGGGATCGCCGCGATAGCCTCTCATTTACATTTATAAGCTCGGCTGCGTCATCGGAAAACGATAATTCCAAAACAAATTATATCCGATTCAGTTATCGTCAGTGTTGCGAACGGATTACAGTATTGTAGGCGCGAACGCGTGTCCGTATTTTGTATTCTGTCGGCAAGGCTCACCCATCGGTACTGATGCGAAATAACGTTGTCGATGGTATTATTTTCTGATAGCACTGCTAGTTAAATGCAGGGATAATAGGGTATTTCTTAAGCTCTGTATAAGTAATTTTCCAGAATTCCAGCACGGTAACACCTAATTAGAACTTCGTCAAATTGCTTGGCACTATTTGACTATACAAGTACATACATATTATAGGGTTGAAGATTTTATTTCGAATTCAAATACAGCCAGGCGTTTTTATTGCCGAAATGGTAACAAGAATTTGAAATTTCAAATTAAGTATGATCTCAGTATTTTGATTAAGCATATCAGTATCTACCGTATACATAGTTCTCCCTATCGATGGGCGGGTAGCGCAGTCTTTTTTTTTTGCAAGTTTCGCAATCGCGAAATGGTACCGCCTGAAAACACAGGCTCATTCTGCCGGCGCTCTCGACGCATTTCCAAGCGACAGTATGAATGATTCCAGCGCCCGGTACATTTGAAAATATTTTCTCGCTTCAAAGAAGATATAAAAGGAGCGATGCAGCGACGAAGGGGGGAAGGGTAGCAATGGCAGACGTATTTTCCTTTTGAGGACGTCGCACTGGCGAGCTCGCTGTTTTTCGCCAACCGTTTAATTATTTTGGACCGGTGAAAATAGAAAAAAAAAAATCTGAATTCCGCTATACGGGCTTAAAATTTATGTGTGGAAAGGCCCCTCCCCCCCCCCCCCCTATTATATTTTAGATTTGAAAATCTGTCTGATGGTTGGTTACTTTTGTTCAACTGTATGCATGACCTGGCAAGGGGAGTATTATTCCTGAGATCATCATTATGAGGATCCTTGCATGTGAATGTCAAAATGATAAAGTTTTGAACCAATGCCATTAAAATGTTGACATAAGAAACAGTAAAAAAATCTTGCTAATAAACATAGCATTTCGGAATTTCAGCTACTTTGAGAATGCACCTGTTAAAATATATATTTACTCCCAGAAGAGTAAAATTGGGATCATTAAGATGGCTAAATAAATCCGACATTTTGTAAGCGTATCAATCCATTCTTCATCTGATTGACTCTGTCAGAGTTATGCTTAAGTAGCGACTAATTTATTTCTTCTCTCAGTTCGACAAAGCAAGAAATATGCATCCCCTCATAAGGTTACTTCTAGAGGCCATTGTATACAATCCATACTGTAAAGTAGTACCTTAAACAACTAGAGATGTCAACTATAACGGGCGAACCCCTCATCTCCCATGAGGTGAGCGTAGAAAACTAAGGACGAAAACAATCCACTGTCTAGTTACGTCACTCGCCTGTAAGAGACCAACGCCTTGCCGCAAGATAACCAGGTTTATCAACCAGCGAGCTGACGCTCGCGCCCTTACTTCCAGTTGCAACCAGATTACTGCGATCTCCCGACTGGTTACATGTTTGATGTCGCTTGCGCGGTACTCTCCCTAGTGTAGCGGTAATTCGGTGTCTACCGAATCTATCGCGGACCACGACACCTTTTGCGTGGCTGTTCACCCAGTATCGGGTAGCCGATTTGTCATTTCAAGACCAGTTGCCGTAAGGAAACAGCGGGCTCTATAGGAAACAAAGCCGTTTCCAGACTCTCCCGGCTATCAGTCGGAATGCACCGTCGTTTCACTGACGCTGCACGGTGCGGAAACTGGCACGCAGGCACAGAGTCCTACGTCTTACATCCAGAGTACCTTGAACAGTCTGGAGTTTACGGTCTGGGCGACCGCGACTCACGGACTAGCACCGGTCCGCGAACCATTGGTTAGCGAACAATGCGAAGAGGTTGGCAAAGCGATGTCCGTGCTACTCGCTTACCATTTGTGACGACTGTGAACCGTCACTGTTTCTCAACAATATTATTTACTCGTAAGTTGATTTTCATTGAAATTTGAACCATAATTGAGATAAAGATATAGTATATTGAATAACATTTCGATATGTATTTTAGTTCTATATTATGTAAGGTAAATTCCTTTAGGCTTGGAAACATTCAACTTATATGCATGTAATATAGTGTAGTTTAGGTATATTCCTTTCATTTAGCTTTCCTCCCTGATCTATCCGTACTCCCAGGAGTCCACAACACCCATTGCACATGGATCGCCTCTGCATTTGGGGTGGCAGGAAATACCACGCCCTAGCTGATGAGCAGCACTCCTAGCTCGATCCATCAGCTCTTCCAGGCAGATTAATGCTGATATGTATCAGATCCTCGTAGCGACGTGTCTCTTTCACGCAGTTCTGATTTTACTTTCATGGAACAGCGTAGTGGTTTTTTACCCGCATATAGCTCTAGCTAACTTTTACCCGCATATGAAACCATTGCATTGCATTCTCCTATGGGACTGTGTGAAACCACCTTTACACCACAAAATCACATTAATTTGTGGTCGGATTTGGCGTCTTGGCATGACAAAAGCATGAAATTAATAAAAATTTATTTTAAATATTTATGAAATCCACTTATTACAGAAAAAACTAAATGTTCTAGGTAAACGATAAATATAAAGATTGGATAAACCTAGATTAATTATAATTAGAGCACACTCTCAAATTCATTTCGGTCCGTCGCTTTTACAAAAATATCGATATGTAATTACGGTCAATGACCGGGCAGTCACAGACCGTACTAGACCACGTTTTTCATCAATGTTAACGACTATACGAACTATTTGAGATTGGTAAATAATGTAACAGCAAGGAAGATACGGAAGTTGATAATTTTAAACGGGGATATTTTTCCTAAATTCACTTTTTTACCGAATAATCTACGAAGCACATATCATTCTATTTACCTAATTAAAATGTGGTAATATAATTGTTGTAAAAAAAGCTTTATTGAAAAATCTAATAAAAATGTGGGTTTTCTGGATTATGATTCTATCAAAAATGTATATGTTTCACTTATAGATTAAATGAGACCTAATCATAAGTGAAAAATCTGGAATTAAAAAGGAATACTAATAATAATATCTACATATACGACAATACTGACGATTTTTCAAATAATAATTTTATTTATACCTATAAGTCTATTTTGACTATTCTTGATGATTTAAAAAAAATATGTATTTTAAACTATTTTATTGAGAGTTAATTGGTAATTTTTATGACACGTGTTTCAAATTTTATTGGTATTTGAGGTAATTTATTCCTTTAAAGTATGATAACGTTTAAAATTTTTCTCAAAATTAAAACTTCTTTCTAGACCCTGTCCCATTTACTTGGGATCGGCCTTCTTTGTCCATTTGCTCCACTGTGCACAATTTTGCACTGTTTCGGCGTCGACTTCAGCTTCTCTTCTGACAGTTAAGGTTTTGTAATGTTAAATTATCATTATTGTAAGTTTGAAAATGAATAAATTATATGAGTTTGAAATGAATATATTTGTAGCATGATTATTTTGAAATCAAAAAGTATTTTTTTTTGGTCGACTAAAGAGCTCTTTATATTTTTTAGACAAATTGAATAGATTTTATCACCATTTGTGGAAATAAATTAAAGCCGTAATGTTTATTTTTTAAATATTTATATATATACCCATCAAAACTTATTCAGTTTTTGTCTAAGTCGAAGTGTACATTTGCCCTTTCTGCAGTTAGCGATTCTCCGTCTGAGTTTTATTATTGGCGCAATTTTTAGATGCGTTGCTGCCAAAAGCCCACTTAT
This sequence comes from Micropterix aruncella, assembly GCA_944548615.1. Classification (NCBI taxonomy): domain Eukaryota; kingdom Metazoa; phylum Arthropoda; class Insecta; order Lepidoptera; family Micropterigidae; genus Micropterix; species Micropterix aruncella. The sequence goes on from OX155951.1 coordinate 29,688,643, forward strand.
TTATTCATTTTATTTATTTAATTAAGCGATTAAAAAAAAATTAAAAATATATATATTAGGAACTATGCACAGAAATATTTAAAACATTTTATAAATAGCAGAAAATGAATACATTGCATAGTCCAGTGACAACGCCACCTAACTAGGCCGGGACCAGTTCTAACTTACCCAACATGTGATCTACAGTCTCGCCGGATTATTGAAGTTTTGCTTCAAAATAAATCTCTGTCTAGCCAGCGCTCTGCTGCAAATAATAATTACACAGGATCAGCAAATATTTCAGCCCTGTTGTACGCTGTAATGTACGATCGGCGACGATGAATATTTATAGCGGCAGAAATCGAAACATATTCCCGCTAATAACCGTACAGTGGACGCGGAGGTCCATTAAAGGATTTATTCTGCACATTACGAGTTCCGCACCGCATCAAAGACACGATGGCATGACCAAACAGTGCAGTTTGCTTTTCATGTTTACTGCTACGTGCCGTTAAATAAGCAGCCTTATTCAAACACCATTGGCTCATAGATATATCACCCCCGCAACGGCGGATAACGGCGCGTTGCGCCACCGATGCTCAATGGCTGTCGGGAGTTACCGCAGCGCAGAGACACCCGAAGCGGAAGGAATTATACTCACATTAGGTTATTTAGTATTAAAAGTAGGGTTGTCTTGGTCAATGCGCATTGCGCTCTGAATAACCTAATCGGGAGCGAATGTGCCCCGTGCCATTAGGTCATTATGACCCATGTGTCCAACTCATCCCATTCGGTAGCCTCCAAGCAGAAGTGCGGGACCGATTAGAACTCTGTGTCCGCGGGCCAATTCACCTGGGAATCAATCTTCGGGCGCTCCTGGACGGTTTTCGGTCAGCCAGTCGACTGATAACCGGGGGAGTTTGGAAACGGCTTTGTTTCCTATAGAGCGGGGGTGTTTGTAACCTTACGGCAACTGCTCTTTTATTTTTATTTTATTTTATTTTAAGAGAGAGGACCGTAACTGGTCTGCTGCTGGTTTAACTACTCGGTGCCGGGCGGTATGGTTTGGTCTCTCGCGGGCTAGTTGGCGGAGCGAGATAGTGAATCGTCATTGTCTAAGTCTTCTACGCTCATCCCACAGCTGAAAGATAACATATCGTTATGCTAGCCTGGGATGATGGGTTAGCCCGTTGTAGTCGACACCGCCCAACTGAATAACCTAATTATTGTTTTTTTTTTGAGAAGGCAATACGAAACTCAGGTATTAATACTACCAGCATCATCTTCAATGATTCAGTACAACTACTGGCGTATTCTGATGATATTAAAATCATTGTGTGCTTTCCACAAGCCCTCAATGAAGCCTTTTAATCCTTATGAAGAGCAGAAGAATAATGGACCTCAGGATAAATCGGGAGAAAACCTAATACAAAAAAAATATTATACCACATAAGTTATAATATGTACCAGTTACGCAACTTGACTATACCAAGAGTAGGGATTCCTACCAGCTGGCTTATTAAAATAAAATAAAAAAAAAAAAATAAGGGACCGTATACGATCAGCTGTGTGCATACTTTAAACCAATATTTCACATATCGGGTTGGATTTACTTACTATTAAGAATTAATCCGAAGAATACACTATGTTTTCCAGGTTTTATCCCAACAGAAACATTATAATAACTAGAGATATCTCGATAGAAAAAAGTACACAAGTCACCTCATTTGTTTCTGTTTTTTCGATTTAATTAAATCCTTGTCGCTAAATTGATATTGAAAAATATCTAAGTACGGCCTAACGGCCTATTTGCGCGAACGAGATAGTCAAATTGTTTAAAATACGCGCGTTGGCCTTAACTATTTAGCCTATCGGGATATTGCTAACGTCCCTAAAGCGATTACTTTCAGTTTAAACGTGAAATGTGAAATGATCTGATGTGAAATGCTTTAAATTGTATCAAAAGATACGAGTCACTACGAAAGATTTATTTACTTTGTGGCCGCAATTTAGTTTGCAAATGTACATGCTAGATTTTAATAACTGCATGTGCATCCAGACTTACGAGTAAAAAAAGGAAAAAAATCGACTGATAAATTGAAATATTGAATTAAATTTCAGGAAAATTATTAAAATAACAAGAAACTTGACTTGGAAGCAATGTTATGTGGTGTCTTTTAAGGTGGTAATTTTATATTAAGTGGTTCAACAAGAAGTAGCTGAATCAATATGCATTTGGGCAAAAGATACTAGCTATCACAGATACTTAGGGTGATAAAGCGAGCTCACTTGCTGAATTATTGGAGTACTACGAATGCGTCAAAAATAAATATATATTATATATTTAAACTAAATATTTTAATCGCAGATTATATTGTACCACCGCGATTCCGTTTTTTTTGCCGTTTTGGTGGCCATCGCGTCGCATTCATACGAACTTTGTTTGTAGTTTATAATGCAAAGAGCGCCTTACTAATTGCGGTTGTGTTTTAATATGCAGTGCGACTATTTTAGTTTGGTCTATAATTTTTCGATATCTGTTTTACTAAACAAAATAGCTCCTTTTTGCTAGCATGCTTTACAAAACTCTGTAGCATTTTTTTCAATTAATATTTTTGAAATAAAATGTCAAATCGTGGATTAGGCCGTGGGTTCATATTTGTATTATACTCCTCTATATGTATACACCTCCATATGCATACACCTCTTATACATCCATATGTATACACCTCTTATACACCTCCATATGTATCGTAGATTACACATTTTTGAGACATAATTACCAAATCTGGAAAAGTGAAACATTTATTAGTAGCCTAGACGTATTCTGCGTCCATATCGAAATTGCGAATTTCACCCCTTCAAAAACCACAGCTCCAGCACTCTAATCGAAAAGTTATCTAATAAAATTATCATATACAGAATGAGCTTCCGATGAGTGCAAACTTTTCGGCGGCAAAACTCTTCAATGTCTTAACGACGCTTCCTTGTTCCGCAGCTGTATTTATAAAGTTCTTATGCTCGGTCGTCTGCCCGCCTTGATTCGCCTCATCAACAATCTCTTGTCGCGGGCACCGTAGTCGCTCGCCCTTGCGACAAACATTAATATTCGCGGACCTTTCTTTTCATCTGATTCAGTCCCGTCCCAAGGGAGCGCCCGGTCTTCCGAAACTAGAAAGGTTAAAAAAGAAAGTAAACAAATATTACTGCTTTGATTTCGTTGAATCAGACTGGCCCACCATTGGCGGGGAAATGAAATATCTTACAAGGGAATGAACATCTCATTTTTTCTTCCTCTCTCGTGTAAAATAAATTCAATGAGATAATAATATAAGATTAGAAGATTGGAAACGAATGCAGTTATATGGAATCCACATGAGAAAAAATCTAAAATGTTTCTTACGATTTGTATATTTTTACACGACTGCCCTCCAAAAAGGAGTGTAATGTGTTCAGGGTTCATCTATGTATGTTTTCCGTTTCTTTATTCCACCGTAACTTCTAAACGCTTGAACCGATTTAGAAGTGTGTAGTATTGTTAGAATCGTGATGTCATCCCAAGTGCCACAGGGCACCTTAACTGTCCAAATATTAAGAAAGTAATTGTCTAAATATCGGCAATAAATTAACAAAAATATATCGTGTTTAGTGTCAAATGATAAGTCTGATTTAGTACATTCTGGAAATGTACATGTATCTATATGGATATATACATACACCGCACATATTTAAAAAAAACCGTTTCAAAAATATTTATAAATACAATAGTTTATTTTCTGTAACGGCAGTCGTGTTTTTTATTCTTTTTAATATATTTACTTGTAAGCAAGACGGATATTATCCGTACTTATTCGCTACTAGTTTTTTACTAGGCATGGTGGGCTATAATTCCATTTAATAATGTAGAGAAATGCTCACCATGGCCTACGTTTGTAAGCTTATCCGGGACAGAGTTGTTAATCCTAGCATGCTAGCAAAGGTTTACCTCTTTGTTCCGGATAATTATAATCAAGCTCGGTGACACTGTATTTGCGGAGCCGTCCTCGCGAACCCACCGAGGTCGATGGAGTCTGCTTACGCGTGCCTTGCGGCACGTAAATGCGCTAAGTTCTGCAGAGGTAGACCTGGATATATTTATAGCGAGCCCTCATCTCTTTAAGTTGTGGGCATTGCGCTTCTTGCTTATGTCAGTATAAGATCGATTTTATTTATTCTCTATGTATTCTCATTGCCTGTACTTGCATATGTATTATTTATTTAAACATGTTTTGTTGGTATTTACAATGACTGAAATATATATATTTATGTTTATATTACATTTCAACGGATTGGTCTTAACTGTAATATTGATTTGTAAATAAATAAATAATAAATAATCCAAAAAAAACGCTTTATCTAGTAGTAGTAAAACACTCGGGAGCAATGAATCCGGGTCATCAATAATACCCAAATGAAGTTGCTTTCGATTTCTGCTAGACGTAAAGACGACATAAGATAAGGTGACAATAATTGTTGACCGTCAGCCTTCTGAAGTCAAGTGTAATAATGAAGCAACCGCAAAGACCCGGTGGCGGTGGTCCGCTAAGACCTGGAATATTATGTTAATATCAAGACCCGGTATTTAGTGACCCGGATTCATTGCTCTTGATTGCGTATAATTAACTGTTGCTCCATCCTCATATAATACAATCATCATATAAAATATAAATAAAAGGTACAAAGTTTGCGTTCCAAGTTGAATACGAAATGACACAGTAAAAGCATTTAAATCTCCTAACCACACTTTTCTACTGCGGTTTGTAAAATTTGTGGCTTACAGTAACAGTAGAAATGGCTGCAGCTTTTGCACTGATTCCTGGTATTTATTTGAACGCGCTACCGGTTAAAATTGAATTGCTCCTTTCTTATACAAGTACATTTATGTTAGTACTTTGTTATCCTGCTTATTTTGTAAAAAATCGATACCTTATAATTAAATCGATTTCTTAAAGTGTTATTGATGCTGTCGTTTCTCCAATGAAATATATACTTCAACTCTCAAAACTGATATTTAGAGTATAGATAACCGACTGAACAATGGCTTTGTGATATCACACAGTCGGAGGGTTTAACCCTTTGATGCTTTGCGTCTGAATATTAGAATTATTGCCTTAGAGTATGAATTTTTTTGATACATAAAACTGATAAAGGGCGATATAAATAACATGCATGTCAATTGTTGTGAAAATTGGTTTAATAGATTTTGTATAAATTGATGGGACATATGTGCCCATGTGGTCCATAAAGATGCAAAGTTACAACTTTTTTAAAATTTGATTGTTTTATTATTTAACTCAGAAATCGTAGTACCTACTAAAAATATAATAAAGGAGAAAAATAAAAAATACTTGTGGCACTCGGGGACTGCCGCGGTAAAGCTATTGCATAGCATTTTTTAACAACTTATGCGATTATAAATATTTATTTATTTTATTTATGCAGTATGATAAAAAAAATTCTGATATCAGATAACTGCGCTCTATCGGAAAACGTTGAAATTATTCCGAATCGATTCGGAATAATTTAAACGTCTTCCGATAGAGCGCACGAACTTTATTCGACAAAGCAAAAAAAAATGGATATTATTCTTTGACTATTCGAAAAAAATCGTAGATAAAAAGATAGATAATTAAATTATCTTTAAAATGGTGCATGTTTCATAATAATACGCCAGATAGTATTTGCGTAGTAGTCGTTTTTGTGTTCGGTTAGACCTAATTTCACAAATTAATTACACTTTATAATATAAATAAAATCTAAAATATTCAAAGCTAAGAATACTAGGAAAATGTTCTTGTTTAACATATATTTTTTTCGAATCGTAAGCAGTACTCGTTTAGACGTAATTATCAGTTTAAAATAATTAATTTTCGTTTAGAAATTTCTTCATTCGGTCGCCGCGCTGGCCTAGTCCCGCGATAAAAGCTATGCAATAGCTTAAAAGAATTTGAAAAGTTCCCTCAAATATTTTATTTATTTATTTAAAATCACCATAGTTATTTGGTCATTTGCGATATTTAAGAAAAATACGTTACAATTTTTTAAACATTTTTTTTTTCTAATATTCTACTACTAATATTTTTCTAGTATTCTAATGTCTTAATAACTTGGAAAAACTATAATTTATAAATTATTCGTATTCGATAATTTATAAAATGATTTTAAAGTTATTAGACGTATATGTTCTATGTATGGTCCTTAAAGGGTTAAGCGTAGATCCCATCCCTTTCATTCTCTGCGAGACCTCGCTAACAACATCGATCGCTGCTAATTGGAATAGATTTTCTGCCACAAAAATTTACAAAGCGAATATACTGTGATGAATTTCTTTGGCGCCTTTAATTAAAATTCCGTCGCACAAAGGAATAACAGCAGTTTTAATTAGTGGCTCAATATTTTAAGATTTTTTCGGAGCAAATAGGGTTGCGTTTGAAGTCTGGCGCGATTGATAGGGACCATCCTGGAGAGACACATGATTCAAAGTTCAACGTAGTTTTTTAGTGACTGTGATTAAGACTGTATGTATACTTGTGAATAAATTATCTTTTTTTAAAGCAAAGATAGGGTAACGCACTGGAGACTTTGCTGAAGATTAATGGGGCATAACGTCGCAGCGGTTTTGCGACTATAATTAATGATTACCTACATAATTTGTATGCCTGAAAATAAGGTCGACATTTTATTACTATTAAATTTAAACATTGCCATAAAACAAATGGTTTTAAAACGTCATAAGTTGGTATAATATGAGAAAACTGGTATTTACCGTGCTTCTACATAGGTTGCCATAAATTTAGCATATAAGAAAAATATTTTGTTCGAATTTTGAAAATTTTCCGGAACAATGCTTTTGCATATTAAAATAATTTAAACACGCGAAAAACTGAGTTGAAAGACATCTACAATTATTTAATTAGTTTAGGTCTAAGCAACCGAGAAAAATTACTGAAAATCCGAAATTTCAACAAAATAATGCACACATATAAACAACGCTCTTCCTCACTAACAAAGGCCTAAACCAAAAAAAGTAGTTGACCATTTTCAAGTACGTTTTTCATGTAGAATGATTTTCCGTAACTAAAAATCTCATAATCAAACAAAAACATTGTACTTTTTCGTTGTCATTGTACATTGTACGGAATCGTTTTCCAAATTTGAGGCCCTCTTTGCAGAAGCACGGTACCTATATAGCATTTTTACAAGTTTTTATTTACCTTGCAGTGTTTGTTACCTAGTTTGTTCAGGGAAAATCTTGCAAACTGCATTAGAACCACTTCCTTTTATCCTAAGAATTTGAAAATTTGCATGTTGGGTCAGTTCCGATGACAGTACTTTTTTAATGTAACCATGCCCTGATTCTACACCCAGGCTCGGATCCCGGCGAGACTACTCTACCATGGTCAACGGCACAGACACACACTTTTGTATACGCATTTAATTATGATAGCCTGTTCCAAGTTTCACCGCGACAGGACTGCTGTACCCAGGGTTGGCTTCCAACGAAGGGACTTATCAACGGTCAACAGCTCAAACATAAAATTATGAGTGAGTTCAGCTGAGAGAGCGGCACGCGTGCTATTCACCTCTGTATCGGCAGATAATCGTGTGATGGCTAACTGACGACTGACTTCTTAAATTGCTTGTGAGGAAAATAATAAAACATGGAAAAGTGGGAGTTACATATATCTGCTTGGCAGTGTTGACCATCAATTGGAATCGCTATGATTGCATAATTGATTAGCATTTCATTGATTTGTACTACTCGCGTGCGCTCCGTTAGTGGTTCCTTTATGCGCGACTCAGAATAACAGTAGAGTAAGTAACATTGGAGGCTCTAATGCATGCAGGTCTTCGAGTAAATTTTTATGACATTGTTATCTCACCGTATTCTTGAGTTTAGTATCCTAAAATTATCGCCTACTTTTTCCACTGTAAATCTAGTGTGGTAGTCTAGATTCGAACTATTGCCTACTTTTGCGTTTAATGGATTGTCACCTAACGGTGATTACTTGTACATAATTTAAATAAATTATTTTTGACAGTTCTGTATTTATTTTGGCGTATTAGGCTAAGTCTCGTAGCTTCCCCAAGCGCAAAGAGAAAAAAGAGAAGAGCTGTCAAACGTCAAAGTTTGACGTTTTCTTCATAAGCTATATCGGCGAAGTATTTTACTCGTAAATTACTATTTTCTAGAGATTTCCTTGTTACAGGATTCTGCGCTACCTTTTTATTTTTCTTCTAAATATGCCGCCTATGTAATTGGCGGTTCTCGTATTAGTATCAATTATTGCATATTTGGTTAGTACTAAAAATATACAAATATTATCTTTTCTGAAATTCGTTTTTTTTTTCAAAAAAAAAATAATAAAGATATTCTTAAGCGCATGTAGGAAAGGGGATCAAGAGAAAACTATTTTTTAGCGAACAGTATACAATTCCAACTCTAGTATTTCAAGTCTAGGTAGATACCTAGACTACATAGGTATGTTAAATGTATGAATATGCACCGGCGTCAATATGCATCGCATGTGCGTACAATATACTAGGTTCATTAGCACAACTTCACCCGGATTAGGCACATTATCCCACTGGATATAATATAGCAATATTCGCTTGTGCAAGAGACCAGAGATATAATTTATTACTGTTTTTCTCTATGAGTGCCCTAATTATTATTTTGAGTGCGCTTTCACCGAATCTAACCTTCACGAATTTCGTCACTGAGATTGACAAGACCGCGTTTGAATTCTGCAGGTCGTTTGTAAATTATCATCTTCCTTAATCCTTCATCGGTAAAAGTAGTTTGCGCGAGGCTCTACTGAGCTATCAAACTACCCTTAAAAGCCTTATTACAAAATAGCGTAGGTATTCTTTTAAAATGAGTTGAAAAAATGAACGCATTTTTTTTTGGATGTAACTATAAAAGATAGGATAAATAAATAAATAAATAACTATTCAACCCTGGGAGAAAACCGCGGCACTGAGCGCTCTTCTCTTGCGCAAGCAAATATATACACAATTTCTAATTGTTTTTTGCAGTGTTTTCTCCTTTCTAATGACAATAATTTATATTATGTCGTATTTCTAAAAGAGTGAACTTTAATATAGTATAAGTATTATATAAGAATCTTATTTTATTTCTGAGAAAATTAGAATGATACAGGAAGATTTTTTTTTAATTTTGTGTAATTGTAAGTAATGTATACCTTGGATATGTGGTCAAAAAACGAAAAAATAAAGCCGTAGTGTACATCAAGAATACATGACGGACATAAAAAAAAATAGTATACGGTTTTCGTTGTAGTGATATTACTATATTAAGGAGCTCAAAGTTTGCCTTCCGAGCGTTTTACGAATAACGACTTTCGGAAAATGGGCTGAATAAGTAAATAATATTCGTTATATCTAAAATTAAAGGCCGCTATGGTCAACATCAAGAAATGGTCCAGGTAATTCAGTAATTAAAGTTTGTAGAAATCTCTTCATTTCTTGGAATTAGAACGCCAAAAATCCACTTTTCTTGCGTTTCTGGAAAAAATATGTGATAGGGCTCTTAATATCGTAGAATTTCATACATCGAAAATTTTCACGAGGTAAGTAGGTACATCATAATGCAGACTCCCAATTTTTAAAATGGCACCACAATGAAAAAACATACGGCAGTTAGATGAAGCAAACTATTCTACAGCCAAAGAGTTACGTTTCCAAATGTTGTTATTATAAAAAAAAAAAAGTAATATAACGGTAACTGAAACTTTCAGTGTGACCTATGTAATAGCAGGACATGCCCTGTTCTTTGTTTTCTCGTTAAATTCGGGCCCGTCTCTTTCCCACTCTTTCTTCTTTCTTTGATAAGCGGTGCCCAGCATTTTTGTCCGCGACGCTGGCGCTTCCCGTCCGCGTCGATGTTATTAAAGTGCGCCTCGTTAGCTGCATTTACAGAGAGAGAGAGACGGAGAGAGAGATAAAAGGAGAGCAAAGTGGCTGGATTGGAGAACTTTTATTGAAAACACAGGGCGATGTTAACAATTTTATTTGAAACGTTTCGCTCCCACAGACCTATAGGCGGCCGCCGCCAGTGGCCTCTTCAGACACGAGAACGTAACCGAATCAATAGAGACAGCGGAATAACTGGGCTTTTAGAGGCGATATAACAGTTTGCGAGTTTGTTTTCCACGGTCGATTTTCCCTAGGAAATAGAGCTGTTTTAAGGCGGCGGGGGGAGGTGGGTATGCGGCGAATCGCAAATAATGAAGTGTCCTTAGTTATGCTATACGTATACACCAGTTATGCTTCTCCACCTAAGAGCCAGACAATACGTCGTTTGCCCAGATATAGGCTATATTCGGCCTAGTTGGGCCAGCGGCCTCTACAGACACGAGAACGTAACGGAATCAATAGCGACAGCGGAATCACCGGGCTTTTAGATGGGATATGACAGTTTGCGAGTTTTGTTTTCCACGTTGGATTTTCCCTATGAAATGGGGTTGTTTTGAGGCAGGGGGGGGGGGGGGGGGTATATTCGGCACATCGCATACAGTGAGAAGTGTCCATGTTCTATGCATACTTCAGTTATGCCTCTTTAACCAAGAGAGACAATTCGTCGTATGCCCAGATATAAGCTAAATTTGGCCTAGTTGGGTATTCGCTGAGCATGGTCATGTGAATGTCGGACTCGTTTACTTCGCACCATTACCTATTATGACCATTTTACGTATTTTCGTTGTTTGTTTGTAATAAATACATCGCATAATCAAATATTACATCGTTATAATTACAAAGACAAATGTTAAGTTTCATGTGATTAAAGTTTTGTTCAATTATCATTTATCGATTATCGATAAAGCGAGCCAAAATTTATTTATTTATTCATTTAAAGTAAAGCACGACATATGTACACATTCCTGCAGCATTAAAAAATATTTGTGTTTGGATCAGTAGCAAAAAAAGAACTGCAGCATCTAGATTACTACGTTACCGCTGCCTAACTAAGCCTAGCTCTATACCAAGGCATGCATACTTGAAAATCATTTATACACACGTTTAGTTGTAATTTAAAGATAAAACCAATGAAAAAAATGATACATAAAAATATTTAAAAAATCATGAAATATCCTTTAGAAAAATAAACTTAAGATGGAAATTAAATAGAAAAATTAGTCTGAAATAGTCAAAAGTATTTAATATAAAAAAATATTTGATTTACGTTTCCAAAATTATCTTAAAAAAGTGCTAGTAAAATATTAAAGTTTACCAAGTCAAAATTTAAAAGAAAATCATCAATAGTCAAAAAAAATAAGTAGTTTTCGTCAGAACTATAAACTTAAATATACAAAATAGATTTTAAAATAATAAATACTGGTTTTTGATTTTTAGATTATGATTTTTCAAATAATAAAGCCCCGCGATCGATTCTTAGTTAGTATGAACATAATTTATTAGTTTTTCAATAGAATTCAGTTAAAAATTTAAATTAAGAAAAAGTGTAAATAGTGAATTTCGCTAACTTTTAATGAAAAATTTGAAAGGGTTTAAATTATTTTAAAACGTTCTTTGACCCTTTGACTGTGAGAATGAATGGACTTAAGCTTCCATATAAAGTTCATTGGATGCCAGACCGCAGACCATATGGTCTGAGGAAGATAATTTTTAATATTATTTTCTGCGCAACTTACAATGGTTCTAGCAGGGTTTTAGTACATCAATTTATGCCATAAGTAATAAGCGACTCAAATAAAGCATCATAAACGATTTTAACTTTGGGATCTAGAATAATCTTTAGTTCTTTGAAAACATATCCAAGGATTCGCACCTTCTTTGCCAGTTTATTAATATGAGAGTCCCAACGGCGGAAGCAATCTGATGCCTAGATTAATTAAGGAAGGATAGGAAGATGTGATGCATAGATTGTTACTCAAACGCATCTGCTTTCTACATTTTCATAAACAAACTCAGGGTTTTTTTCGCGTTTGGCAGTACCTACTCATGAATTATGTAGATGCCGCGCTACAGATCTTACTCAATTGCAGTTTTTTTGTTATCCTTTTATACTCGAGGATTTAGCGGATGACTTGCTTGAATACTAGCTACGTGTAAAGTAGCGTTAGGAGCGCTACCGACGACGCAGCCTTCGCGGCCCTTGATGGACGTGCTGTCATTTTTCACTTCCTGCTCAGCAGGCCGAGATTCAAATTGTGAGGGCCGGGAATGATCCGAAGCACTCGCATCTGATCCGCTCGTTCTTTCTTCCCCGTCCTGTCAGGGTTTGCTTTTGTCGACGGAAAGAAATCCTCGTCATTACGCGTGAATAATTGATAGCGATACGAAATGTTGTGTAATAATTTTAACGAGATGGTAAAAAAGACACAACTGAGGTTATTTGGGAATAATCTGCGGTCTCCCCTGCCAGTCCGCGACGCGATGCTTGACATGCATGCTTGAACGTCTACGGAGCCCTATATAATTTTTTATTTGATTTATTTTTGGCAATACATTTTAGTTGATAAATAGATTATAAATATAATTAAATGTACTTATCATGACACTTGATCCAGACACTATATAGTCGGCGTTCTATGCTTTGATGCTGTGTTCCTTCTAGTTATATTCTGGATTGTGATTCGATTTGGTTGTACTTAGTCATAAAGCATATTTTTCCGCTGACACTAGACCGAAATGAATTGTCAGCCTTTTATATTTGATCACAGAAACGATCAATTGACTGCTAAATTCTCTGCGTTTCCGGCTCTCAGTAGCGGAAATGGAACGATAAAGACAACACGGTGGCTTTGGCCGGAAACAGTGTCTCACTTGCAATCACGCCGGAAGTATGGTTTATTTGCTGCAAATGCTCACTGTTTGTTGGCAATGGAAGAAGAATTTAGCCGAATTGCAAAAAATGCCTAATTTAATTTAATATCATCTTTTTGTCGCTCCCGGATTTAAGAGGATCGTATTTGGTCCTTTTCATCAACTATGAGTACCCAAGTTGCATTAAAGTCGAAATTTTGATGTTAAACTCGGTATTTTCTTCCGCACTTGAACCGACTGAACCTCGGTATTTTCTTCCGCATTTGAACCGACTGAATCTGCGGCTATTTTCATTTCACTTTGTATTTTCTCAGTGAAACGATTTTATAATACAAACGGATTCACTTCAAAAGGATTCTCCTCTTTGATATGGAGAGTGACAATCATGCAGTTATTTCATAATTCTGTCGGCATACACGAATAACGGTTTCCAGCTGGATACATCGGTATACCAAGCACAAAACGCCGTTGAGTTGAGTTCCGCTAAAAACCGCTTGTCACGCGCTTCCTTCACTTTAATAAAGCCATCATTCACCTCGGCCTAGAGAAGTATGTTAAGCTGAAATTCTTGGCTTGTAGCCGACGAGCTTCTTCCGTTGCTCGTCCAATATTTGACGGGCATAATAGAGAGGGGGAGGGATAAAAGACAACTAACCTTCGGCAAAAGGAAATTCACGGCAAAAGAGAGGTAATTAATATTCGTCATTCGCAAAAGAACATTTCACATAGAGTGAAATATAAAATATTATCTTTTGGTCATATTTTGAAAAGTATGAATAAAAAAAAAAGAACATGCATATACGATCATGCATATATCAGCATATACGATGTGTATAGCTTAGGTTTTTCATGACAAAAAGGCAAGCATAGCTCTCTTAATTACCCATCTCAATATATAAACAAAACTTAGGCATTCGATCAATACCCGGAGAGGCAATCGCGATTTTGCCGGCTTGTCAGTACCACCACTTTCTGATCATATTTTAGAAAGCATTGAAGATGGAGAAGCGTAAGTCTTGGCTCTGGTAAATTATAGCAGAGCCTTCGATACCCTCCACCTCATCTTGCAACAAACTTTCAGTTTTAGGCTTCTCAGCGTCTGCAACAGAGTGGTTATCCCCCTACCTGTCGTCCGCACAGGATACAAAAAAAAATCATAGTAAAAACACGTTTTTAAAAACAAGCTTTTATTAAAATGCTCTTTTCCGAGCCTACCCTGGGTGCAGCAGCCATGCCATAGTGGAACTTAGAACTAGCTACCATAGTTGAATGCTATACTGAATTTCGAGTTTGTGCCGTTGACCGTTGAGGAGTCGCTTTGTCGAGAGCCAACCCTAGGTGTAGCAGCCATGTCATGGTGAAATTTAAATTGTGTGCCTGTGCCGTTGACCGTGGAAGAGTAGCCTCGGCGGGAGCCGATCCTGGATGTAGAATCAAGTCATGCTCACCATGAAAATGCATTGTCATCGGAACTGAACCAACATGTAAAATTTCAATTTCATAGGATAAGAGGAAGTGATTCTAATTCAACTTGCAAGATTTGATCTAAACAAACTTACTGACAAACATTATAAAAACAAAGTAAATAAAAGCTTGTAAGAAAACAAAATTTATGACAAACAAAGAACTTATTTAATTTCTAGCGCCCTATGAATGACAGTGGGCATTCCTAATGGAATGTTCCACAAGGAATATCTCACATTTGAACCTATGCATTCTTAGAATGCGGCGAGGCACATTAACGAATACTTGAGGAGTGTAGCATAACGACCGAAGAGATATGGGCTTTATCTAAACCCGTATAAATCTTATTTTACGCCATTGGCACAACATATAATTTAACAAAATTAACCTCCCTTAGCCATTCGATATCTTATTAAATGGAATTGCAATACTTTAGTCAATTAGCTTGTAATTTCGGCTTATTATTTGACTAGCATCGCCTATTCGAAGATCACGTTAGAAGATAGGTTCAATGTGCTTTACACTGTTCTAGATGCTTTGCCGTGTCCGGAGACGGATAAACTAAAGAATCGCTGATATCCTCGACTAAGGCGATTGTGTCTATAGTCGGTGATTTCGAAAATTTGACTGCAACCAAATCCAGGGGTGCATCGTATATGCGAGATTCTTTTTCACCACCCCACCAAGACACCACGTATCCTCTTCCGAATCTATAAAAGAAACAGGTCCCTTTAATATTTTAGCTTGCTATATAATAAACTATTCCTCGGTGGTCAAGTCAATTCCATCAAGTAGAATTAGTTTGAAAATAATAATTACTAAATTACTACCACTGCCAATATGTGGTACCATTTCAATGTCCATTTTACTGGGGCTCTTTGAAAATCAGTCTCCTGCCTGAGAACGCTCTCTTCATTATTTGTATGTGCATTATTGTAATGTAAATATACTGTGTATATGTAGGTGAAATTAATATTTTTAAAAAATGGTGGGAAGTATCACTATATGTACTACCGTGATGATTTTGCGTGAAAACTCATCTCGTGGATGCCTTTTTTTCTGGTCAGCTGACATTTAGAATACCTCAAGATCTACACGACGATGTAAGAATTACTCGTGTAACGAGACCCCTATATGATCCCCCTCCCCATTCCCGATGACGTAAGTACACAAATACGCAAGTTGAATACACTTAAAACGATGGTCTTTTTTTGGAATATACACGCTACTTCTACGAATAAAACGCTACTGACTACGAGCGTCAATATTTAGGAAAAAATGCGTCACATCGCTAACGCTATCGGGTATTTTAGCAGGGGAGCCTTTTAAAGACGTTTTCACGTCAATAAATAAATATGACACATAATTTTACATGCCTAGTTCACATAGTAGGTATACGTTTTAAGCTTCGCAGTTCCGGAGGCACATTTGGCTGCATCTGAACATTTGAACGAAAACTAGTTGTCACGCGGCGGCAAATGAAGCCACTGCGATCGTAATAAATACGTATGTTTGTAAACAAATTCAACTGCAATACGTGATGTAACACCCAATTTTCAGTCGCGCTAGTATCTTGTCTTCAATAATGACGCGAGCGCCTCGGGGCCAGCGACACACAGCGAAGAGCAGAAACTTTCGCATTTCCAAATGGAATATATGCAGTTGCGAGAGTTGCGAAGTTGGCGACTCGTCTTCTCGGTACCGCCGGCAACTGCACGCGCCCGTAGTGTACGGGAGGAGTCAACTTTCTTTCGAGAGGTCGCAATGTATTTGACTTCAACTTTATGACATACTACGCGGAAGACAATAATATCTAAATGGAGCAGAGCGCCTTAAGTGCGCAGTATTATATGAAGCGCATACATGACATTTTGAATATTAAATGTATGTACATATGATCAAGGATTTGTAGTAAAAGATCGAGAAAAGAAAGGTGGTAGAAGCATCGTTGAATTAACATTTTTTTTTAATTTATTTTATTGATTTAAATAAAAACATTTTTTTAACTGCAGTACATTGTAACATTAAAACTAGAGGCTAAATTGTAAATAGTAGCATATTAGAAAGCACCCCAGGTCACAATTTTTCAAATCAACGCCCGTGCTAAGGCAAGCGTACCAAGTAAACAGTGGTTTGTCATACTTTAGACTACTTAATTTTAATTATATATGCTAGGCGTCAAATAATATTAAAAATGAAGTAAAAATTAATTTAGTTAATTATTAATCTAAAAACTAAGTCATCTACATCTAATTGCATATTTTAGTCTATCAATCTACGAATAATATCTAAAACATACCCATACCCTACACTGCATAATAAGATAGGTGGCAGGCCCCGATTGGCCGATATCGGCCACAACACGATTCAGCGTGACGGCCCCGTTTTAATTTAATTTTAATTTAATTTGTTTTATTTTATTATGTTAATATGTTTTATTTTAATTATGGGTACAGTGGTTTGGCAGTAAATAATGTGTTGGTGAGACAATGTCATAATTCAATTTTTTTACTAATTTTTACTAAAATTTTTTGGGACATCAACTTGTCAATCGGCTGGGGGACCGAGGTCTGAAGGGTTAATAACTTGTCAATTTCTATGTTTTTTTTTAATTTTCCTATATTATTAAATATTTACGTGTAATCATAAAATCGGATTCCGTTTACTAAAACTAATAAACTAGTAGTTATGTTAACAGTAGACCTCGTGAGTATATAACCATTAAAACGGCCACCATCTTGAAACGGAAAAATATTTCTATAAACCTCCGCCCAACCTCCATATTTTGTATATATTTTTATAAAAAAGTATATTACTCGTCAAATAAGTCAAATAAGAAAAATCCCTACATATACGTCGTTTTAAAAGACTTCAAGGAATATTCGTGCCAAATTTGACATCAAACGGCCACCATCTTAAAACGGAAAAATATTTTTATAAACCTCCGCCCAACCTCCATATTGTGTATATATTTTTACAATAAGATATATATTACTCATCAAATAAGAACAAAATCCCTACATCTACGTCGTTTTTAATGACTTCTAGGAATATTCGTGCCAAATTTGACATCAATCGAACAACGCGATTGGTCGTAACCGAGTTACACATAAACTGACTAAAAGCAAAACGGTCGAGTTGAAAAAGGGACCTCGCTATGCTTGGTCAGTAATTTTCATTTCCCAATTATGCATAAACGAGTCCGCAAGTTTATGAATGAAAGTATATATACAAACTTTCATATATCTTATAAGTGCACTAGTTTATCATAATCAAAAATTTTAAAAATATACAAGCAAGCAAGCAAAATATAAAGCGAATATGGCCAATTATCGTGCTACTCGTAAGTCAAAGATCATAAAGATAACTGGGTCAAGACATTCTCATCATGGTATTTTAATCTCGAGAAGCGATGAAGGATTTTAAATGACTTCTGTTGACGTCATTAGAGAGGGGTTTAACAATGTCATAACAGACGAGACGTGTCCCACAAATAGAGAGAGAGGGAGAGAGAGATAGAGAGAGTGGGACCGGAGGCTGAGCTTAGCTTCAAGGCGGAAACGCTGGCTCATAATATTGGCGTCACGTTTTCGACTCCACTCGGAATTCGCCTTCCTCCGCGCCCTTTTATCCACCACACATTCATTTTAAAATGAGATACCTGAACGTCCTTCTCTATTCTCTCCATCTCTCTCTCTTTTTCTATATATACCCCTCTCTCTATGTGAAGCGTGTCGTACTCTGCGTCTACTGCTTCGTATTGTTTGCGAATAATTGTCGTGGCGTAATTATCGTGAAATGACGTCGCACACATTCTCTACATGCTTAAAGCTTCTCTTCTTCCACACTTCTGGCTTACTCTCAGGTTTCTCTCAGGCTTGCACTCATGTTTCTATTGTCTACTTTTGACGACGTCGGATAAATTGAAATTAATTAACATCACTAATGAAGCGCCCAGCTTGATAAAGTGTTAAAGCTCGCAAAGTGTTCGGTAAATTGTCAGCTGAAAATTTTAATTATTTTTACTTTGATTACGTATGCGTACTGATCAGAGCAAATACGATGAGTGTTTTAAATATCGCGAATCTCGTTCGACCGTTTTATCCCAATTAATTTTATTGACGTAATGAAAACACGGATCGGTCTAATATTTCTAGGGGATCCTAATTTGCGGATAGAAATAATCACTGGGTATGGTTTTTTCAGATGCAAGTATTTTACAGAGCAGGCAAATACGCATTTTCGTAACTTTACTACTTATCCTGTTTCACTTTTTTTTCACACGACTGTTTAACAAAAACACGAGTGTAATGTGTTCAGGGTTCATCTATGTATGTTTTCCGATTCATTATTCCACTATAACTTCTACTAAACGCTCGAACCTTTTTACAATTATGTGGTATTGTTAGAACCGGTTTCTCATCCGGAGTGTCATATGGTAACTTAACTGTCAAAATATCAAGTACATAGTTCTCTAAAGTTCAAATCTTCAAATGTCATTTAATTAACATACATAAATATATCGTTTTTAGTCTCAAATGAAAGGTCGGATTGAGTACATTCCGAAAATATTTATTTATCGATATGTATATATAGATAAACCACAAATATGTCATAAAAGAGCCTTAAGAAGATGTTATAAATACAGTATTTCAAGGCCTTATTTTTTATTCCTTTATTTACTTGTATCGTTGTGGATTGCGCACCTAATCTTCTGACGTCTGGTTGTTGGATTTTATTTGTGGTTGAAGGACTGGAAAGAAAGAAGAGAAAAGGAAATTATTCACATATAATTAAATTGCGTTTACAGTGTATATTTCACCAGCTTTCGTTGGTAAAAATATACACCCCTTGTTAGGCACGCATAATAGATACAAAATGTATTATTCAGTCGTGGATAGTAAGTAGATAGGAGACACAAAATGGAGCCACAGCGCGCGAAAAGTGATTCTATTGAGTAAACAAAGCAATTTGAATTTGCTTTTAGTGTTGATAACTGGTACAGGATAAATTAGGATGGTTTTTGCTTAAATATTAAATGCGATTCTTAAGATATTACATCAAATACCTTAAGATATATTTGATTTTATCGATATATGATAAGATACATTTGTTCTGACGAAAATAATGGGCACAGAAGCATGATTTGTGCCCATCCAAAGTATTAATTTATAGGTATATACATAATATTTTACTTCAAAAACAAACATCAGTAAAACAAATAATGTTTTATTTGATGATCTTGAAGATTAAATGAAATAATTGAATAAAGGTAAACTTAATAATTTTGATGTAATCTTTACAAGTTCTGCCACAAATTCTTATCGCGATGCTTTTCGAAATTCCAGTGATTTTAGTGGCAATATCGATACCGGTGATGATAGATGTTTTTTCATTCCCTATTTGAAAGTACCTATGATAGTTTAGCACTAATGATTTGCTCTGTCTAGATAGTTTTTTTTATTATTGGTCACATTACTAACCTCCTATAACCTTCATTTTGAAGACAAGCTTTCTTAGCAGGATGGTATCTAAGTACGAGCGTCCAGATTTCTAACCCAAACAATAATATTGAGAAAATATAGCATCTAAGAAGTCTGACTTTCAAATTTACTTTGATGTTTCTCCCTAAAATAACAGTCGAGGTAAATGATGTTATCAGCCTTCTGCAGACAAATCCTGTAGTCTGTGATTGTGGGTTTAGTGGCACTCTACTATCATATACTTGGTCTTTGTGATGTTCAGCATCAACTCATATTCGTCCTTTAATATGTATAGTAAACATCCATAAGTGAAAGGCCGCATCGAGATGTGGCGAGAAACGCGTTTTCACAGGAACATAAAAGTACGCAATCGCGCAGCTGATTGTGATAACAGCTTCGCGCGCGGTGCGGCGAAACGTGACTGTCGACAGTGATCTAGTATTGTAGGACTTTCATAGCCGTGTTATGGGTGCTTAGTGGGGTTACCGGTGGCCCGTGATAAAGGATCGTACGTCTTCTGAGACTTAAATGAGTTCGCTTAGGGTTCCATGCGTCAGACCCTTCCAAATTACTACCTTACCTGGTGTGTCGTGCTGCTTCGACTTGCGCCCCGCAACGTGAGACTTAATCAACGAGTAACTGCTTTTCGTAAGACGACGGATCCTTCGAGCGGTAAGAGGGGAGCATCGAGGGACGATTGAGTCCATTCTTAGGTAATGAAATCGCTATCGCTGCAAAAATGTATTGCCTTGACGAAAAGCAAGATCAACTGAAAAGATATGCCAGTTAATATTGTTACTACCGTCACTATTTGAAAATAGTAGTACGAAAGTATCAAATTAAAATCTGACTCAAACGCGATATGATACACACGATCATAACAACTTTCCGACCTTGGTCGAACAACCACCCTTCCAACCAGTGCGCATCGCTGTCGGCCGACCACATGTCGTCAAAAAAGAGGACACACGAGCTCTATACGTTCTCATAGACGTAAACCGTCGCCAGTGTTCACATATACACCGATCCGTCAAAAAATCGGCCAAACAGTCGAGGTCAGACCTTTGTTCTGACAAGTGCGGACCACGAAACGATGCCTGCGGGGAGAGAGAGTATGTCCGCGGGATGGGCGGGGGTGTATAAACACGTGCTATTTATCGTCCCGCTCGGTCAAATTATGACGGTCCGGGTGTTTAGACGGCGCTCTGCAGTGACAAACCGTCCGTCCAAAAACTCATTTCCTGTTTGTTACCCGGATCCGTCAGTAAATGTGAACAGCTTCATATAAATTGTTCAGACACTGGCACTTTCGTCTATTTAGACGAACCGTCGAAACAGACGGTCCTTCATAGTGGGCACGAGCTAACGGGCAATACACATTAGTGATATGGCCCTAGTCATGTCTCCTGGCGCACATGCACTGCAGGAAATCGAGAGTTGTTGCGAGTTAATCGTGAGTTGAGGACCAGTCCAGGGTTGTCACTCGTACCTTACTAGGTTTCTCATATAAGTGCGAGATGTATCAACATCATTACGAGGTACGAGTCTATATCCAGTCTTGTACACCTTTGTACGAGATTATGGTTTTTTGAAATTATTTTAGATCTTTCTACAATCCAGTCCAACGATTAATCAGGCGATATCACGCACCAACTATGATGATTCCTAAGAAACTGTTGTGTCAATGCTCACTTCAAGGAGTTGTGGATAGCGCCACTAGAGGGCGCGATTCGCGAGTTATTTACTTTATGAGGCAGGATATATTTTTTTAAATGCATTTTTTAAATACGATTGCGATACGAACCACTTAAAGATTATTCTCCTAATTTAGTTTTTACTACCTATCTATTTAAGGTACTTTTAATTTTACCTGAACTATTTGATAATAAGTTTAGATATTTTTCCTAAAGCATAAATTAAAGCTATACCAATATTTAGATTTTTTGACAAACAAGGCGCCATTGTTAAGGGAACGTTTGCTTCCACGCTGGACGTCGTTAACACTGACCAATCCAACTATTTTAGTCGTTGTTGTTCCCATAGTGTGTATCACGTTTTATTTTCTACGTTGATTCTACGAGTATGACGTAAAATCAACGCGCGGTAACATCTGATACGAGTCGGGCTTTCTGGCATATTGCGAAATGGCATGCTCAACCATCGGTATCTGCTGCGATAGCTGCCTACCTGTTCCCACATTTAGATTTCTAAACAAGTAAACTTTCCTCTTATTAAATAATAACACGGCGCCGTTGTTGTTGTTCGCCAGAGTTTCATAAAATACCATTTATTAATTATACGCCATCTGTATTTATTTTACATTACCCTTTTGAGATATAACTTTCAATAATTTAATTTTAGCCTTCAGATGTTGTCGAGAATTAAGTATCTAGTCAGTTCGTATATTGATCACTTGGTTGAAATCACTTTTCTAATTATAAGTTTGATCAATTTAAGTTCTTAAAGTTTATGTACGCTCGGAGCCTATAAAATAATTTCTTTCCGTAATTTAAATATTATCGTTACCTGCCTTTACTCTTACTTCCAAGACGGTTATCTAGATTTGATGGTAGCTTGGTGGGCGTACAGTGTGGTTTGTTGTACGATTTTTAATAAAAATAGGACTTTTTATAAATATTATCTGTTTTCTGACATCTGTATATAAATATATATATATAAAAATTATAATTTCTGTTATAGAATATTGTATTACCATCGGAACTACTTATACGATTACATGCAAACTTTCAAGTCTTTCAGATTATGTGAAAGTGTACCGATTTCAGTTTGACCTTAATGAACAGACATACTGACAAACATATAAAGTTGAATAAAAAGTAATAAATATATGGATTTCTTTTCGTATGAACGTCCCACTTCACCTGGAAAAATGACACAACTCAAAAAACTATTTCTTTCAGGAGAACGAAATAAATACGAGTACTTTGTATTTATTTCAATATTGAACTATCTTCCAAAATAAGAATTTTGCGATTGCAGAATATTATTATATATTATATTATTATTATTATATTATACAACATATTATTCCTAATTATATATTATTCATTGCTTTAAAAAAATTACACATTTCAAAAAACCGACAGAAACCCTATTATTGTCATTATTGGGTTACGGGAAAAAATCGCAACTACGAAATTATTCATCTCAAAGCACACAATTTGGTTAATTAAGATGTGGAGAATTGTGTCACGAGTCAAAACACGAATTAAGTCTTGTCGTATTTTTTTTAAAAGAGAGGATGAATATTCTTCTCCTAAAGAACAAGGCCATCATTTGTTTCAAGTACAGCTGATATACATACATTCAAAACCTTACATTCACAGAATACTGATTTCAGAAATCCAAATATAGGTTTTTTCAGGACTGTCCAACAAAAATGAGTGTATTTTGCTCAGGGTTCATCTATGTATATTTTCCTTTTTTTAATTCACAATAACTTCTAAACGCTTGAACCGATTTAGAAGTTTGTAGTGTTGTTAGAATTGTTATGTCATCCCGAGTGTCATAAGGTACTTAACTATCCGAATATTAAGTAAGTAGTTGTCTAAATGTCCAAATATTCAAATATCAATAAATAAACAAAAATATATCGTGTTTAGTGTCGAATGAAATGACAGATCTAATTAAGTTCATTCCTGAAATATACATCTACCTATATGGATAAATATATAAAGCACAAACATTTTATAAAAAGAACCGTAATAAAAGTTTACTTTCTACACACACAATAGTTCACATTCTGTGACGGCAGTCGTGTTTTTTATTCGTTTTAATATATTTACTTGTTTTCGGGTTTTGGAATAAAAATCATGTATTTGACAGCGTTTTTAACTCGAGATTACAAAAAATTGTGTTGTGTCAGTTTTCCGGGCGACGTGCGACATATTCTGACGATTGCGACCTATATTTGGCCGTGGGGTAACGACCCGGGACGCATCTTTATTTCGATTTAGAGCAAACTGTTTTTGGATGGAAAAGTCGTGTCAGATCTTATTACGTTACGTATCTAGGGCTATAAGTAGGTTAGTGGAGGCGCCTTGACGTCGTCACCTCTTTATCGCGTCGATATTTTTTACGCAAACCTCCTTTGATCGTTTGCTTCGCCACTCGAACGCAAAGTGAGTAATGGCCTCGACTTTCATAACTTATGAGAGTAAATCGATCAATCAAATCCATTCCTTTAGATAAGTGGTCTCCTTATGGGTTATATATGCAATTCCTTCACGCTCCGATGGAGATTCGAAGGAAATATGGCGGGGAAATATTGTGGTGTAATAAAATCTTTTTTTTTTCTATCACTGCATTGTGATAGATTGAGGAGTCGGAATATAGATGATATGTAGCAAGTCTGTATATTTCCCTCGACGGCCTCCACGTATGAAGTGCGAGCCCGGGCAGGACTCTGGACTGTTGGCTAGTTTCCCCTAGGAGTCAATTTAGCCATCCTGGACGGTTTGCGCACCGTGCGGCGTCAGCCAATCGATTGAGCATTCTGACTGACAGTCGGGGGAGTCTGGAAACAGTACTGTACCCTATAGAGCGAAGGTAGTTGTTCACCTTACGACAACTGCTCTTAAAACGATCAATCGGTTACCCGTTCCCGGGTGAAAGCCGAATAAAGGACGCCGTGGTCCGCGATAGATTCGGCAAACGCCGTTTCACCGCTTCATAAGGGAGGACTGCGCAGGCGACCTCGAATTCGTAACCATTCGGGAGACCGGAGTAATTTGGTTTTAACTGGTAGTAAGGGCGCGCTCAAGTCTTCTGAGCTCACCTTACGGGTGACAGAACGATAAATATCGTTAAAACTTCCTGAAGTGACGGGTTCGTCCGTTGTAATCGATAGGTCTAGTTGTATATTTCACTCGTGGGTATATTATTTATCTCATATGCCTTTATTTTATAGAAAGCTTTTGTACTACGCAACAAACAACTGAAATTAATTCTATTCAAATTGTAATTGCAGCGGCGCTATCGACAAATTATAGTGATTTGTGTAAAAGCATTGCAATGCAAAAGGCTTTACAACTATTCGCTAGCATATAAAGCAATTGTTCTGCGTTTCCGCAGAAAGCGCCCAGCCAGTGTTGCAAACTAACGCTGATCAAACAACTGAAACAATTCATACAAAAGAGAGACGGTCCCCTTTGTCGCTTTCTCACCAGCCTCTCATCTGGGTTATATTAACCACTGACGAACGGCTGAATTTCTTTTAGATCCGTTATTTTATTATACCTAGTCACTAAATTAAGGTTACCAACCATAAAAATTGCAAAGAGAGCAAAAACGTAATTCAGATCTTTCAGCATTTTTCCGCTCCACAATTAAAATTCGCTGAAATTTCCACCCAGGTGGCATCGCTGCGAGTAGCTCTATAAAATGTACGTCTATCTACTTCGTTTGGCGGGCATCCCGAGGCGCTGGATACCATTCAATTTTAAAGTTTGACCAAGTTTACGGAGAGAGGGGAGTAATCGCCTTTCGGGCATTGCTATTAAATGACTTAAAAAAGCGTAGATTAGTCCGCACTAACAATCACTACCAATCACAACCGGCTGGGTTACCATTTCACGTTGGGATAAAATTAACGGAATTGCATTTTCAATTCTGTCGATCGAATGTGTGACATACGTGTATAACAAGACACGTGTTACAATCACACATACATACATATAAACACTTCATATTAGGGTTGTTTGAAAGAGATTGCCGTATGATAAACCCGCCCTTTGTGAAATTTCACAATAAAAAATATAAATAAAGTATTAATATTCTGCCGTGGTAGCCAGTATCTACCAATAATAATTAATTTCAATACTGCAGTTTTAAAACCTTGTCTTGAATGTCTTGTCTTGTCTTGATCTCATATATATTAGAGTTAATTCAAGCATATTAGCCCAAAAATGTATCGTTAATCCAAATCACTCACGATGTCTTGATGATCCTCACCGGGGAGGGGGGGGGGGGTGTGTTCAAATGTCCCTTTATTCAGTTTACCGCAGATATTTTGAAAAGATTGTTCATGTATAGCTGCACGAAAATAGTATATCAAATTTCCTATAAATAAGATTATATTCCTTTTTATTATAGGACCAATACTGGTTTATCCCTAATACGATCTTTTACAAATTAAGCATATATCAGTCATGATAATAGCATTGACAAGAAAGATTTTTGCACAGATTAATCAGCAATATATGAATTATTGGAATAATTGCACGTTTCGTAAAAAAATACTATAGCGATCCTTGACATTCAAAAGTTACGAGACCTTTTTGGAAAATTGTATGTAGTTTATTTTCGTAGAAGTAATCTCTAATCTTATAGATTTTCAAAATATGTGCGAAAAAATGAAGAATGAGACATTTAAACCCCCCCCCCCCACCCACACACCCCGGCTCACCTCCCCCTTTGGGGACTTCTAGTATGGTCTTCCGGATATTTTGAGGAATAGCTGTACCGATTTTCAAAACCACGCCAATTATTTGGGCTGACTTGCTTAATTATATCAGGATATGTAAATTATCAGATACACAATTACTGCTTATTGAATATGATTTATTTATTGTCTTTTTTCAGATACGCTATCATTCATCGTATTTCAGCAATTGACATTTTTATGCCTGGGCCATTCTTGCGTTTCCTTTAAACGGTCCTGTAGTGCCCGCCGCTTTTCATGTCAGTCTTTTGTTTTTTCGCGCACAGGATCCAGAATGTTCTGAATGCTCGCCACCCGGCACCTTTGCCGGCTGCCGAGTCGCATTTCATACGGTTTTCATTCATTCAGTCATTTATCGCGTCAAGAGCATTCGCCTGACCTTTTTGCTCCGGCTCCTTTAGGCGGGCTCGCGAAAGAAACCCCCCACCACCCCCTCTAACGAGAAATTCGTTATTCATTTACGCGCTGAAACCCCCTCGGCCCGCGGCGATTTCTGCCTTTCATCTGGTATATTTTCATACAATTTTTAATTAATGTAAATAATCATCTAGAATATCCACTCGAGAATCGACTTGAGTAAATATATTATCTTTTACATTTTCCTCTCAATTTTTTAAAAGTAAACGTTGCAAACCAAAATTTCTGACAAGGAGAATAAATGGATAGTCTGCTTAATTTATTGTTGGTTTTGTAAATTATTGTTATGAAATACATATCGCACCTCCGATCAAATAGAGTCATAACTTGAAAAATTCTATTTATGGTTTACCTTTAAAAAAAATCACCATTTTTCATTTTACACTCCCAAAAAAATCGTAGTGCCCATTGACGAATTAGTGTACTAACAGTTTTAACTTTCTTGGTAGTGTAAAATCCGAAATGGCGATAATATTTATAAAGAAACACCATAGTTTTAATTTTTTAAGTTGTAACTCCATTTGTTTGGAGGTGCGATTTGCTTTAGAGCAGGGGTCGGCAATTAATTTAAAGTGGGGTCCGGATACTCTTGAAAATTTTATCGAGGTCCAAAAAAAAAACTCGCAATACTTACTAGCCATCCTAAATTTGCGATATTTTAAAAAGAGTCAAATTTGCAGGGTTTTCATTTAAGAGTTTTAGATCATTAACTTGCATAGAGAAGTAAGTTATTTCATAATATTTGACAGTCCAAGTTTGGAACTTCCGCGGCCCGGATCCGGACCGCGGTCCGCCTGTTGCCGACCGAGGCTTTAGAGAAATACATTATAGAAGTATATACACTGTGGTCTGCAAAGAGTGCCTTAAATTTTGTATCAAACATGTTTTTTTTATTTTGTTTTTTTTTATGTTTTTGAATATTAGAAAAATTCTACTTACAGGAGAATATTATATATGAAAAACTGAGTTGAAAATCATGCGCAACTTTTTTTTCGGTTTAGATCTTTTTTCTGCTTCAATAACTATATTGTCTAGAATCTGACACCTGTAAGCTACCTAGTTTTTTTGGGTTAGTTGCTATCGGTTTATTACTCGTCGAGTCATCGGGTTATGAAATTCGGGAGATTTTCGTGGCATAGAAAATTTCGACATAGTTTCTAAACTGATTTTATATCAAACTGAACCTATAGACCTTTTCACTTCAATCAAAGTCTTCTAATATCGAAAAACATATTTTTCAATAAAGAAAGCCAAAATCGAAAATATTAGTTTTTTACACGACTGCCTAACAAAAGACTTGTTTGATGTGTTCAGGGTTCTTCTATGTATGTTTTCCGTTTCTTTATTCCACCATGACTTTTAAACGCTTGAACCGATTTAGAAGTATGTGGTATTGTTAGAATTTTTATGACATCCCGAGTGTCATAGGGTACCTTAAGCATAGTATACAGACAGCTTCTCTCAGAATAAAATTGAAATCGAAGGGAGGGACGTCACGAGTCCTAAGGGCTACCTAATACGAATCGTGCTGCGTTGATCGAAGTTCGCTTATGGCCGCCACATGGCCGTCACTCCTCCAACTCAGATATTCAAACAATCGAGGAATTTAACAACCCTGACCCGCGCGTAACTTTAAAGGCTTTTGCCATAACGTATCCCTCTGCTCACTGCTCACTCTCTTGCTCCCTAACCCCTCAATGCCTCTCTACTCGAGAGTGCGTCTACTGTTCTAACTCGGTATGCTGTGGTTCTAAAAAGATTGGCTTGCCGTCGCGAATATCTCTTATTGGAGGGATGCTCAAACGGTGACACCCTTTCGTAAGTATGGACTGTCGT
>OX155951.1:30412799-30466008 GCA_944548615.1 Micropterix aruncella
GATAATACTCGCTACTTTTGTAAGAGAAAATATTGGACAAGTATTTGCTGATAATAGGGGGGAAGTGGCTCGCTCTGGCATTGCGTTTGTAAGTGGGCGAAGCAAGGCAGTCGTTGTCCTCGGGTATATATTCAAAAACTATTTAAGTTTCAAGTTAAATTCAGAAGACAGGAGGAGTGTTAATCGCGATCCCTAGTTTAAGAAATACTAAAAATCCGATGAAATACATAATCACCCTTTCCTTTCGTGCATGAAATTATATACATTTATTTATAACGTCCGTTAAGGTGGTTCATCATTTTTTGGCATTCCCCATACGTTATTAATATATTGAAGTTATAGATACTCTTCGTTTATTAAAATATTTACAAGAAATTAGCTTTCCAAAAAAGAGATTTCACGAACTTGCGATGTTTGGAAGCGCCGAACATGGTCATTTTAAAAAGAAGCCAAAACAAATTTAGTTTGAAAACTAAAATTAACAGCTTACAATCATTGCAAAATCATAAAATTCGGTAAATTTCTCAAAAAAGTCAAATACCACTACACTGAACTTTCCTACCGAAATCAACGTTGCCACAAAATTATTAAGTTCAAGTGAACCTAAGTAAGTGAAGTTTAGTCCTGTAAAATGCTAATTGATCATCCTAAATAAAAACAATCTTGAGCATGCGCGGTTATTGTATGTAGATGATTTACTAACCTTCCAAACCAATAAGATGTTACAATTTCCGTCATCGAAATGTAAGTCTATGATGTATGTTGGAATAAATAGTGTAAACATATTTATTTACCTGTAACATTAGGAGTTTAAAAAAAACTCTAGTAAACTGCAGATTTTATTCTCTACGATAGAAGTTGATTTTAATTGATAATACTTAGCGAATGCTTGCTGAAGGACAATGAACCTAATCAGAAAATAAATGGCTATGATATGATATATAGTTGCAATAACCGGAAGCTAAATGACGGTGTTGCAATATTTATAAAACAGTCGTTATCTTACACTGCTAATGAACCTAGGCTAATAGATTCCAACTGTCTGCAAGCTATTATAAACAATAGTATGGCAATATTAGAAATCTATAAGTAGCCTTTAATCCGAAATATCAAACCATTCCTTATCTCACTCATCGAACTACTAGATAAATACAAGAATCACGACTATAGGTACCTATATAATAAGAGGTGTTCTCAACATATATATTCTTGATAACACAGACAGTCAAGTGAATGAGTATATATGACAGCTAGCTGAATATACAGTTCGGAACAGGCCATCAACAAAATAACCAGATTTTCTTGTTTAGACCATATATTTACATTATTATAAATAAATGTTTAAGGGATCGTCTGCGACAGTCGATTAACAGAAAATTATCCAACAATATAATCTGTCCGTTTAAGCAGCCCCTTAAATGAAACAATTTCACTTAAAATTAAACCTTCTTAGATAAAGAGAGACTGTTGACTGCCATTGATAATATTGAATGAAATTACTGGTATACAATGAAAGATATGAATCTGGCTACTGTCTTTTAGGTCAAACTCTTGAGGCATTAATTGAGATAAACACTAAAACGAAACGCATCTTCCATAAAAAAAGAAACTAAAACCTTGGATTATCGATGGCTCACTCATAAGGGGTTGTCCATTAATCACGTAATATTTTTTAGCAACCTGTTAACCCCTCCCTCACCCCTGATGATACGTGATGAGGTTTTAGACTTTTCCACCCCCTCCCCTCCCTACCTAAAGTCACGTGTATTTTTTGGTACAAAGTAGCTTTAAAATTTTTATAATATTATGATTAAATGCAGGTATAATTTAATTTAATTCTGGAAAATTAGGCACCGTGATAAAAATGTCCAGACTGTCATATTAATGTTGTTTCTGACTAGCATAAAAATAATAAAGGAAAAGTGTGATCACGTGAAAAATATAAAATTTTACTGGCAACGGCGAGTCAAGGCCACGCGCCGTTTGTCGGTTTAGAAATTGCACATTCAACAAAAAATAAATACGCGTGATATATCATTACACCCCGCCCCCCTTCTCCCTTGTTATATTTCGTATTTTTTTCCGAACTCCCTCCCGCCTCTTTCGAGCCTCACGTGGTTAATGGACGATCCCTAAGTATTAGAAAAAGAGATAAACTACATCGACGGTTTAAATCTGATCTCAGAAATAGTCTCCTGCAACATCCGATACAGAACTTTATTGAAAATAATCATTAATAATACAAAAAAATACGTGCTATCGAGATAAATTAAACGAGGTATCATCTGTAGGAAGAAAGACTAGAAATATTGTTAAGGACGTTGCTTACGGCAAAACGACTTATTTCACGGACGTACACTGAAAAAAACATTGGACTGAAAAAAACATTGCCATTTTGTTATTACGGTTTTATACAAAATAACGATTTTTTAATCGTAATTTTGTTGAATTACAAGAAATTTGGTTCCAACTCCATTACTATATTTTAAACATGATTTATGTGTCTGATCCTAACCGTACGTATACTATTATATGCTTTCATGTTAGAATCGAGATCCCAAGGTCGCGACGTAATGAAATAACATATTTTTTAAACATTACTACACGGTAACTACCGTCACGCCAACACCGTTACGCTTCATGTTAATTCGTACGTATGGACCACAGTTCGATTTATATACGTAATCCTTGTTGAAACACGCGTATTTTCTGGTATTACATCGTTATATTTTTCCCAGTATAAGACAATTAACGATCCATGGACTCACGCTAACTGGTAACATTATTAAATAATAATGTTACCAGTTACCATTATAAAATAATAATGTTACCATTGTACAATTAAAAAATAAGTATGTAAACACATGCATATTATTTATATAATTATTTACATATAAGTACCTACAATATATATAAGCCTTATAAATTTTAAATAACTATAAATATCCTAACTGTAATAATATAACATAATAATAATCTTATATAATTGTTTATGTACAATACGTAACTATTCATAAGTTAAACTAAATTCTCTTAACTTACAGTCGCAGTTATCTATACTCTGTAGTGATGATGAATTCAACCTATTCATAGTGACTAACAACTGTGAAATCTTGGTGACAGCATATAATACCCACTTGACGGAAACTTGTGCGTAAATGAGAGCGCGAGAATAAATTGTAAGTCTGTGACCAGGAATCGGAACATACAGATTCACCTTCTCTAAAAGATTGAGATTATCCACGCCGCCTCTGAGAAGTTTGAAGGCGTGATGCACCGCCAATAAATATCTTCTCAGCTGAAGGGAGTTGTAGATGGCGATTTCAAAAATGAATGCTGTCGGATCCAAATACGGATATTACCCATATTGCCTTAGGTTAATTACATGATTCAAAGGAATCTTTAGTGCTTTAATGTAAACCAGTTCATGCGGATACCATATGGGCTCAATTACTTCTAGGGTGCTTCGCACGATGGTGTCGTAAAGGAGATGGAGAATATGATATCCTTAAGGGGTTTAAGTTACGGATTACGAAGCCCAGTAGTTTGAGCGCCTTCGTGACTAATTCGGAGATGTGACCGGAAAGTTAAGCGGCCTTCAAATTTCACGCCTAAATTGTTAACTCCGTTTACTTTACGGAGAATACTGTTAGATACAGTATAATGATAGGCACACGTAACTGCTGTGTAATTGTCCTGACTTGCATTTTACTACGTTGAAGTGCTCGCTTAGTATACCAGTCGCAAACTAAGTCGATTCAATTGTGTAAGACAATTTTGTAAGTCTATTTTCAATTGGCGATCGCTACTCCGATATAATTATACATCATCAACCAACTGGTGACACTGAGATGACTTCAAGGCTTTCGACAAATAATTCACCAGAAGGTTAAACATCAAAGGTCCCAGGTTAGATCCTTGACTAACCTTTGGTCAACATTACCAATTTTATTTATTTAATCAATATAGTTCGAGTTAGATATAAACATGTTTCTCAGGATGAGTAGAATAAAAATATATATATTACAGGTGTTTTCAGTTTACAACTCGTTTAATTTCCTTTGCTTTCCTCTCATTCTGTGGTGATATTATACTGTTATGAAGTCTACGAAAATTTCAGCGGAATAAATTCAAATTCAAATTCAAATCTTCTTTATTGAAATATTTATATTTTCAAATGAATAATACATCTACGGTCGCTAAGACCGCATAGCTAGTTCGCATGTATTAAGGTAGACTTGATATTAGTCATTATGAAAAATTTCGAAAATACATTGGTATACAAATAATTAAATCCAGTTAATGAACCTTTAATATTTTGGAATTATTCATAATATATCCTACTAATAATATAAACGCGAAAGTTTGTATGTATGTATGGATGTTTGATACTCTTTCACGCAAAAACTACTGAATGGATTTTGATAAAACTTTACAATAATATAGCTTACACATCAGAATAACACATAGGCTATAATTTATGAGGATATAGTGTGAATTATCTAAAATATAACGATAACTGTCAAGTAAGTAGGAAAAAATCTAAGAAATTGACATTCGAAATTTAAATTCTATCCTACTATCCTACTTCCTACTAATATTATAAACGCGAAAGTTTGTATGTATGTATGGATGTTTGTTACTCTTTCACGCAAAAACTACTGAATGGATATTGATGAAACTTTACAATAATATAGCTTACACATCAGAATAACACATAGGCTATAATTTATAGAGATATATGGTTTTCTATCATCATTATCACAATTTTCCATCACCACGCGGATGAAACCGCTGGGCGCAGCTAGTTAAATAATACATGAAAAGTTTAAAGTGGAATCTACTGTTAACATGTAACATATTACATAGTTAGAGAATGAAATAAGTAAATATAAAAAATATATTGTATAATCATTTTCATTTTAATATGCCACTAATTTCAACGTTTCTTTTTGCTCCGTATTTATGAACAACATCTTACATTTTGTTTTGTACCATGTGTCATTTCCATGAAATGTATTTCTGCCTATTTTATTGAATAGTCGGGGAGCTATGAAGCAGAAATTACTGTGTGCAAAAGTTGTAAGAGTCTTCGGTACCAAGTGCTTTAATCTTGTGTTTGCTCGAGTTGTCGAAGATTGGTCTATTGAATAACAGTAACATTGTAGTAGAATTACTTCCGAATATAATCGGCGAATCGGATGTACATATGTATATATGTATATGTACACATGTATATATTTAATTTTTCATATTATTGCCTACTATTATATGTATAGATATATATATATATATATATATATATATATATATATATATATATATATATATATATATATATATATATATATATATATATATATATATATATATATATATATATATATATATATATATATATATATATATATATATATATATATATATATATATATATATATATATATATATATATATATATATATATATATATATATATATATGGCCACTTGGGCCCGTGATGTTCCTGCGCGGAACAACTCGGTGGTGCTTGACTTGAACCATTCAACGAGGTTTAGTAGCCAGTGGGTTCTTCTTCGGCCAGGTCTTCGGCGGCCTTTTATAATCTTAATGGCTAACCCCCCGGGGATTTTTCGAACCCTTTGACCATCTAAGGTTTGCCGGGGATTTAGAGCCATGGTTTTGTTTTACTCAGATATAATGCTTTTCCTGGGAAGGGGTTACGCGCTGGTTTTCCCTTTGCCTTCCGCATCGCTGTTTGTTACCGAGGTAACAATTTTGACCCTCGACTGTACTGGTCTCCTTGACCTCCACTCTTGGGTCTACAGCATGCGCAGCTGCCCACTGCATGGATGGATGTGCTTATTTACTGGCGGCACATATTCGCCGTGACACACGGTACTTGTGTAGCATTTTTTAGGTAAGTCCTTTCCTGCCGCTGTATGGTCTGGGGCTGTTTATTCAGTATATTCACAGCTAATCGTCATATCTGATAGCCGTTCACTATCTGTCACCTGCGACTCCGATGGTAGCCTACAGCTCAGAACGATATTAAATGCAGACAATTGATAATTTATGTATCGCCGATGTCGCTGATATATTGCAATATCTTAGAAGTCGATTTAATGATTCTCGTTGCAGTACCGCCAACGGAAATCGAGTACCTCCCGGACGCGTCCTGTGTTAACCGCGAGTGAGTCCAGTGAATTGCACTATATTAACTAAAATTATTTTTTAATATTGAGAAAATTTCAAAATAGACTGACACTTATAATTTAAAATTCGAATTATATGTCATATATTAAATTATATATTGTGTTATTTTGTACATTTTTGCAGCACATAGAGGCCAATCTCTGAATTTTTGTGGACTTTATACCATGTGTGTCCTTCGAAAATTAGCACAGTATCATCTGCAACCATTTCGAAATATCTGCAAACGGAATAAAACAATACAAAATATTATTTTGCAGCCTGCAAATAAAATTTATTCATTTTTTTTCAGTGACTCCTTCAGGTGTGTTGGCAGCCCTGAAAGTGATGGGCGAATCACGGGGCGCGGCACTCTGGCAAATTAATTCGGGGCGAGGGGAGTGCAGGGATCGGGCGGGGCGTAGGAGGGGTAGGCGGCGTCGTTACTAATAACTGTAGATTCTCAACGTTTATTTCACCAATATATAATATTATTTCATTTGCCTTGTGTTATTCGTTATCTTCTTCTTTAGAGGGCAGGTTATCGTTGTATCTACCTTCTCAATGTTGTGCCATAACAATGACATTGAACCTACATTTTCATTTGGTTGAAATATCTAATATAAAGAAACTTCCATTTCCTAATATGCATTTTTATTCGTATCCTAAATGGAGAATTTAAATATATTTTCAAACTAGGTACTAACTTTTGGTCAGATTATGATAACAGACATTTTGTAAAATTTACAGGAAAATATTTTCATACTGAAAATTATTATTTGAAAATATACACCTTATAGTATTTCGTTATTATTTTTGCGCCATATCAAGCATCATTTATTGGTTTTTCGTTAACAAAAGTAAAAAAGTTGGAATGCCTAAGAAAATCAATAAAAATTTGGGAAAACTTTTTGATATCATCATCTGATCAAATGAAAATAATTGGTCATATCTTATCACTTAACACTTATGAGAACATTATACGACAATCCAAAAGTTATACAACAAATTTTCAATAAATAAAATATAGTACGAACATAAGTCATTGATTAGGTTAACCGCATAAAAAAATAATAACTAAAATACAAGATGAAAAAAAATATTTTTTCATGGCAGACAGAGTCAATTTCGTCACTATCACTGACATTGTTACCTTCGGTTTCTGAAAAGGTAACTGTTTATAAAAAAAATACATAAAAGGGGTCGTTGGACTGCAAAAGGCTTCAGAGATTATTGCACTTTCTTTGGTTATTTTTAAATGTATAGTAAAACACTTCTTTCGTTCAAATATCGCAATGTTTAACTATTTAAACATTGAATGTATGAAAAAGTTCATCCTTTTGCAAACTGTACCTTCAAGTTGAGCAGATCGCTGGGTTCGAGGAAGGGTCGTCCCAGTAAACTATGTCTTTTTGCGGCGAGGCCTAGGCAGCGACAAACGATGTGTATGCTGTCTTCAGGTTCTTCGCCACATATTCGGTAGTCCTTGCTCTCGATCAAGTCAATGTTGAATAGATGTACTCTAAGGGTCCTGTGTCCGGTGAGGACACCGATAGTGTTTCTAAAGTTCTTCTTGCTCATGACAAGTAGGACCTTGGCTTTCTTAGGAAGTGGTTGCTCCATCATGGCTTTTGCCTAGCGACAACCTTGGCTCTGTTTCCAGGATGCCCGATCTTCATGCTCCAAGCAGTCCCAGATATTTTTCTTACCTTTAGTGAAGGGGACACCAACAACTTGCTCCACCGGGCATTCTAGTATGCCCAGTTTTGCCAGTCTGTCGTCCTCTTCGTTGCCGGGTATGCCTTGATGGCCCGGTGTCCATATTAGGGTGATTTTGTTTGCTTTTCCCAATTTGTTGAGCTCTAACATACAGTCCCAGACCACAAAAGATTCTGTGGTGGCTTTAGACAGAGCGTCCAATGCTGCTCTGCTGTCTGAGCAGATGAGGATTTTTCTATTTTTTACCTCAAGTCGACTTTGAAGTTTTATGCATTCCAATATGGCAAACACCTAGGCTTGGAAAACCGTGTCATGCTGTCCAAGGGGAATACTGATTCT
Source organism: Micropterix aruncella (assembly GCA_944548615.1). Classification (NCBI taxonomy): domain Eukaryota; kingdom Metazoa; phylum Arthropoda; class Insecta; order Lepidoptera; family Micropterigidae; genus Micropterix; species Micropterix aruncella. The sequence continues at coordinate 30,421,050 of OX155951.1, forward strand.
GTGGTTGGTTTTGAGTCCGTACACGCCTGCTCCAAAACGTCCATTTGATCCTGATCCAGGTGAACCAGGCGTTCGCATTGTGGCTTTGGAGCCAATGCGGATTCTTCCAGTCTTTCCTGATGGCGATTAGGATTTTACAGAATTTCTCTACCGAAAATTGATTTAAGTAAACGAACCCAAAGTATTTGGTTCCAAATAATAATGTCATTGTTTATATCTCTAATGTTCAATGACAATTTAATCAGAAAAAGACAAGAAATAATTAAATATTTAAATAAAATCTCATGAACCGAAGAGTTTATACCAGTGATTATAACCAAATTATACCAATCACTAGGAATGCTATTTTTTCCTTGGATTTGGAATTTCAATTTATTATATTATTATAATCAAATGTGAAAAGGAAAAAACATGAAATGCACAATCTGACCAATGCTCTTCTACACAAAGTAGTGCTGAGAGTTATGAGCTAATGATAAAATTAAACATATATTATTTTAATCAGGACTCCATATTTAACTCAAAATGGACAAAAATATTAGTGGGGTAGGACAAAATCGTCATAATAATAACCATTGTTAAAAATACTGTTTGAGAAACTTCAGTAATGCCACGCAAAAGATAGCAGCGCCACAACACTAGCCAAACAGAATACTGCAAGGGACAAGAATAGGGTTGAGTCATTTTTAATATAAAATTATAGGTTTTCGTTATAATAAATATTGTTCATACGAGTACAATATCATTCGAAACGGTAAAAAGGAACCTTCAGAAAATAGTTTAAAAACCGCTCACCCGACCCACCTCGGCGTTGTTTGGTCGGTTAGACCGTTGATGGCCTAAAATTTTGCTATTACTTCCGCTATCTTTCGAATAGTATTTCACACTTTATTCAGTAAACTCCAAGGCTAACTGTTAATCAGTGAAACGGAATTTTATACATATACCCAATTCATGTAAATGATTTAGACCTACTTTATCTTGGTAAAATATCTCAAAAATTGGTTTACGACTGTATGGAAAATGCTATGAAAGGATTAAAGGGAAATTAATTGAGATTACCTTATATTGTTTTGATATTACTTCCGCTATCTTCCGATTAGTTTTTCAGACATTATTCAGTAAACTCCAAGGCTAAATGTTAATCAGTGAAACGGAATTTTATACATATACCCAATTGATGTAAAGAATTTAGACCTACTTTATCTTGGTAAAATAGCTCAAAAATTGGTTTATGACTCTAGGGAGAATGCTAAAAAAGGATTAAAGGGAAATTATTTGAGATTACCTTATATAGTCAGAACATAATAACATTGTAATTGTATTATGTGTTTTTTATAAGGACATTTTCAAATGCTTAAAATTTTTTGGATGGGAAAGTTTTCGTGCCAGTGAGCTTGCCTAAATTGAAGTATTCTTTATCGCAAATAAGTTTACGTAATAAGGTATTATGGAACTAATTAATTAAATTGAATTTTTAGAAAACAACTACTTATAATATTTTACTACCTATAAGTTTTTTATTACTTGTTACTACTTATAAGAGAACAACTAGTTATAATTTGTGAAAAAGAAAATAAACAATTTAACCTATTTGTGTGACTATATATTATCCAATCATTAAGCGATTATTATTTAATTAGACGTTTATTTTTTGACGTCTGTATATTAAATTACGAAAAATGAAGTACTTCTACTAATTTCGAATTCGCTAACTGTTAGGTATTGCCCAAAAGGCAGTAGGTTTATACATACATAATATAAATCTGCAAAATATATATTTCCCTGTCGGTAAATAATTAAAATTACCTATGAAAGTATAACTTTCATTGTATTAGGTTTATTTGATAATTCCATTTACCCATATATAATATTATTGTGGCAATAATATTTGTCGACAGATGCGTCAGTTTATGTCTGAGATTTTAATTATATTTTTTTTAAATCTAACCAAATCGTCAAGAGGAAATTGATCTTTCATACGTTTTCAAACATTTCCTGATGTAATATCAAGTTCTCTTATACATATTTTACACGTTTCAGCGTTGATGACATTGATTTCGTATGCTGATTAATTAGTTAGATTAAAATTTATTTACCATTAGCATAAGATAGTATTATTTCTGCAAGCAAATATAAGAGCATTAATTGTGGAGTTTTTTATTAGTTCAAATTAAAACTGCAGCGTTATAAATACGAATAGCCATAAAGCATAACGGTTATAAAAGTTGCGGTGGAAATAGTCGGGATGGCGTCAGAAGTTTATGTACTTCAGATATGTGCACGTGATAGATGAGTCTTCAGTCTCTATCAGGAACATTTATTACACGACATTACATTATTAAAATTAGTTTTAATATTAATTCAAGTATTCATTACGTGCTTGGTGGTGATAAAAATCGTCAGTTACAATGGAATCCAATTTTATAATTTATTTAAATATTTATAGAGTCGTTATTAGCATAATGATTGAATGGTCACGTCCAGGGCCGCGTAATAGAAAACTTCTATAGATTTTGTAGAGGTCTTGGTTTTTATTATATAAAACTGCCATTTGTTTCTTCTAACTCTAGCTTTGCTTAGAGGTCTGGTGGTATCCCTGGTTTTGTTCTCCACATCCTCACATACTCACACATCTCCGATCATTATATTGCACCACTGAGCTCGTTTGTAATATAAATATTTCGATACCAAACTTAAAATGAATGGTATATAAATTATTTGAATTATTCTCAACACATCGACGCCCATGAACAAATCGACGTAATCTATAGCTACAGACTTTTCCAAGGTGTTCGATCGCGTTGACAACTCTGTTTTCTCTTCAAACTCACTGGATTGATTATTCATGTAATTCTGTTCGCATAGCTTTCATCTTATATAATTTTAACAGACCGTTACAGTCGGTGGATCATGGCCAATCCTTGTGGATATCCCATACGATGTCTTGTAAGGCTCACACTTATAGTTCTTTGTATGCTTTTCAAGATCATGGATGGCGTCGATCCCAATTATCTTACCGGCAGATTTACTACACTATCGGCTCATGGACGCCCTCTGAGATCAAAAGACAACCTGCTACTCTCTATCCCTAGTCACAGCACTGACTTTTTCTCATTTTCTTTCACCATGTATGGAGCCCGTCTTTGGAATGCTTTGCCGAAAAATGTGAGAACCGTGTCAAGCATAACAAGTTTTAAAAACAGACTCAGAGAGCATTTGAAATCTTCCAGATCAATTCCCTTTCCCCTCCCATTCCCCTCCTTTTTAAACTTTAGCATCCTTATAGGTGGTATATTATTTTGGTGTGGCACATCCTGTGCCCACAAAGAGTTAAGTATAATATATATTTCGTTCTATCCTCTTTTATTTTATTTGTCATACTCTTTATAAAGGTTAAGTTATGTAGTCTACTCGCAAATAATGTTCGTACAATAGTATAGGTTAGCTCTAAAATATTGCCTGCAGGCAATAAGCTCGCCTTTTGTTAAGAATAAAGCGTTTCATTATTATTATTATTATTATTATTATAGCTGCGTCAATATTTCTCTAATACGGAATATGATTGGATTAAGCTATGCGGATGATATGAAGATATTATACTCCCTGATGGTCACCGCGACCGTCTTGGTACTTAGACTTGAAAAATCATGACCTCACAAACTAGTAATAGAATTGTACATAGTAATATAATAGTAGGTATAGTAAAGTAACATAATAGTAAGTTGATTGATTCTAAATACTTCCACATAATTTTTGTCTTTAAATCTCAGCGTGTATACTCCCTGTAATACAATATTTCTGGAAACACTCCTAGGAAGACGGCGGAAGATTTGCAGGATGAATGAAGACCGCTTTTACTTAGTAGATTAGTGAAGAAGATATAGGCTTAAATTCAATTCCTTAGTAATTGGATCCGCACACATCTTGGCAAAATTCATCTTTACTGACTAATGAACTGACTAGGGGAGGACTGTCCCGATATTGCTATACACCAAATAGCTATTCCACGAACAGATGTCATCCGTAATCTTGGACTTCATATTGATGAACATCTCCTCTTCGAATACCACGAAAACCGAACACTCAATTGTGCCTTTCTCATCTCAAATCTCTGTATAGAATTAGAGTTTACCTTCATATGGACGATAGAATTCTCCTGATCAACGCTCTGTTTCTACCTATACTTGATTACAGAGACTACGTATGGACCATGTTTGTCCAAATTGGACCAAAATAATAATCAGAGGATTTAAAATGCCTGTGCTAGGTTCAGTTTCCATATTTCACCTAGAATCCATTGTTTCACTATTCCTCTATAAATCAGTAATCTTAAAGATTGCGTAGACAATCTATTTGGCTGAACTTACTATGAAAACCATAACGATAAAAAGCACTAATTACCCTTTTCCCTTATAAAATATTGTCACCGCAAAGTTTACTAAATTAATGCTAACTAAGTAAACATAAAATTATACAAAAATATAAAATATCTACCTATAAAAGTAGTTTCGCCTATGCAGCTACAGCTTTGTGGAAGAGACTAGGTAGCAATATGAGAAATAAGGCCCTTGCAGGCTTAAGGAGACAGACTGTGGGGAGGAGCTTCTGCCATTTTACCATAAATTTTTGTTTGCACTTAATATACGCATTTTAAAATAAAAAAAAATAGCAAACTAACGAAAAGAGCGTCACTGTCAGTGATAGGCATTATGTCAAAATATTATATTCGCAGAAAAAAAACTTTTAAATTCAGATATTAAAAGAAGAATGAAATATTTATCCCGGGTACAGAAGATTTTGCAATAACAATGATTTGGAGTCAAAGAATACGAAATCCTTGAGAGGCATACTTCTCTGTTTTCTGATTATTTGGTCTCTATAAGACGCTAGAATACCTGAAACTCTATGGCATTTGGCCCCAATATTTAAAACCTTCCTAACATTTCATAGAAACAAATAATCAATAAGAAAGGGTAAAGGCCTCTCAAGGTTTTCAAACTTTTTCACTCCAATTAATTATTATTGCAAAATCTTCTACACTCTCTCCAAATTTTGAATCCCCTTTTTATTCTATGAATTTAAAAAGTTTATTTCGTACTGCGAATATTTTTCAACATAACGACTATACCTGGTATTTGGCTTTGTTGATATTTTGTTGTTTTAGGACGTTCACATTTCTAAAATAGTAGGTAACGCCAACTTCGTTTTTGGTCTATGATGGACTATAATAATATTGAACTTCGTGGACACATTTCATCGAGTACGTACACCTATAGGTAATGTCGTTAAAGGAAATGTGTTTATGCCCCTGCAAAATCCCCTATTGTTTAAAGAACCAGCACAACTTACATATATTATAAATGATAAGAGCGGTTGTTAGAATGATCTAAATATGGAATATTCTATAATCTAACATTAATATTTTTAACACTTCTCTATGGCATTTGAAAAAAGAGCTGCCACTTTAATTAAACATAGAGTTCCTAATTGAGTATCCGATAGATAGCCGGTATTTACTACTTTTTAGAAAAGTTTTTGTGAAAGGTTTTTAACAAGTTTTGTAAACATTTACTTTAACAAAATATAAGTACTTTCCGTTAAAAATAGAGTGTAATGTGTTCAGGATTCATCTATGTATAAATTTAAATAAATATCAATAAATTTACATAAATGTATCGCGTATAGTGTCAAATGAAATGTCTGATAGAGTACATTCCACATGTATCTATATGGATAAATAAACAAACTACAAATATTTCATTAAAAAACCGTATTAAAGAAATTATAAATACAATGGTTTGCTTTTTGTAACGGCAGTTGTGTTTTTTATTCATTTTTATATATTTATTTTTTAAGCATATAAGCTGTAAGGCTATATATTCATAAAAAACCGAATATGGGCGATATTTAGGCAGCGGCAGCCTGTTGTATAATTATTAAATGCACACGTAAGAATGTTACTTGAATATTGGAATCCACAGTGTCAGTTATAATCTATATATATATATATATATATATATAATATATATATATATATATATATATATATATATATATATATATATATATATATATATATATATATATATATATATATATATATATATATATATATATATATATATATATATATATATATATATATATATATATATATATATATATATATATATATATATATATATATATATATATATATATATATATATATATATATATATATATATATATATGTATATATATATATATATATATATATATATATATATATATATATATATATATATTATATATATATATATATATATATGTATATATATATATATATATATATATATATATATATATATATATATATATATATATATATATATATATATATATATATATATATATATATATATATATATATATATATATATATATATATATATATATATATATATATATATATATATATATATATATATATATAAAAAACAAAGTCGGGTTTGTTCGAACACTTAGAACTCGAGAACGGTTAGACCGATTTTCATGGTTTTTGATTTGTTGTTTTTGTCTCCGACCCGAATAGCAGAATAACTATTAAAATAAAAAATTGGAAAATTGACGAAAAATTAAAATAAAAAAAAAACATTTTCCTATACAAAACGTAAATCCGTGTTTTTCTCATGGTCATTTGTGCGTGGCATGTTCATTGTTCACGTGTCAGCAAATCGTCTGCGTTATTTGTTCTTGCGCCTGATAAAAAAACTAAAAATGTCGTATATCACAAGGTGCTTTAATGAAGAGAATTAAACCGAGTGCATCCCATGCTGCACACATTATGTCAATCATGTCTTGCTGACACGCGATTGATATACTTAATTTGTATACTTTTATTTTTCTTTTTGTGTTATTATCTTAATAAAGTAGTGAACATTTATTTTGTATTCATTGTATTACTTCTATAAAATCATAAATTAATTTCAGCTAATCTGTAACACGACAATCATTGACCGTTAGGCGGTAAGAAGTTCGCCGGGTCAGCTAGTATCAAATAAATTCAGAAACTATTCGCTAAGCAGATTGTATACCGTACGTATTAACAACTTGGTAGCTGATAGGGTTGTTTGTATTGCTTTAGAAAAACTCTGTCGAGAACCGATAAACAGTGTCTGAAATGGCATGTCTTCACGATAACCCAAATCTTTTGCTCCTTGAATAGTTGCACGAATACCCTATCACACAATTAGCGTAATAATACCATTTCACGATGGCGACATTTTAAGCCTACGGGTTGGAATCCCATTTGAATTACTATTTTCCTTTGGGATAAAATTTAAATTGGAATCCTGTCGTTCGAATGCAATAACAAGACATACACATTTACATGCAAAATATTTCATAATACGGTTGGTCGTGAGAGATCGTCGTAAGATTATAAGTCAGACCATTAAGGACTTTCACAATAAAGAATACCTAATAACATAACTTAAGATAACCATTTGAGGGGAGTCAGCCCGAAATAGTTGTATCCCAATTATTCCATAGAAATCCTTTTAAAATTTATGGTCCATACAACATAACCATCTTTGAATTTTCTTATTTCCTTTTTTAATTATTTTTTGTACGTTTTTTCATTGCATAACATAATCAAATAGGCAAATATATTTACCGGCATTTTTTCTTGTAACCTTCTCATCTATTTTTAGCTACCTATATAATATTATACTGTTTTATCCTATAATAAAATAAATAAATAAATTAGTTTATTACACTGATATCGATTGAGTTTGGGTTTTAAAAAGTCATCTGTTCTTTGACTCCCCACTGCTCATCATAATCCAGCTTAGAAGTGAAGTAAAGTAGCGTTTATGTAAAGCGCTTTTTGAGCGCGAAAGGCCAAGGTTTCGTCAAAGACAGGAAGAGTATAGTTGCGTGAAGGCGCCCGCTCTCTCTCTCCTTCCCCCCGCAGGCCATAGTCAATAAAAGCGCTCGGCAGGCGGCGATGCGCGCCAAGTGAGCCTCGACTGCTCTTGGTAGAAAGCGACCACCGCCGCGCCAGCGCAGCCGTCGCCTTCGCCTTACGCAATCCCCGACCGCTCGCAGCCGCCGACCGCGCGATGGACAGCCAGGAGTTCCGCATGTTCGGCAGGGCGGCCGTCGACTTCCTCGCTGACTACATGGACACCATCAGAGAAAGGTTAGAAGCTCCACGCCTAACTATTGTTGGACACCGGTCGTTGCTATTATATTTTGGACGTAGCCTCTGCCTCGCATCCAAATTGCTCTCACTATTTTCTGAACTTGTAGGTTTAGCCTTCTCGGTAGCACAGTTTTCTCCCCCTTGAACTAATTTTAAGCTCCTATTAAGCTCACAATTCACGTTTTCTCTTTTTACACTACTGCCCAACAAAAAATGAGTGTAATGTGTTCAGGGTACATCTAAGTATGTTTTCTGTTTTGTTATTTCACCATAACTTCTAAACGCTTAAACCGATTTAGAAGTGTGTATTATAGTTAAAACTGTAATGTCATAGGTTACCAAGTATGTAGTTGTAAGTAGTAATTGTAAGTAGTAGTAGTTGTACGTAGTAGTCTAGTAAGTAGTTGTCTAAATGTCCAAATGTGCAAATGTTAATAAATTAACATAAATATATCGTGTTTAGTGTCAAATGAAAGGTCTGATTACTATTATCTATATATATGGATAAATACATAAACCACATTTTTTTCATAAAATACAATAATGAAAATAATTATAAATACAATAGTTTACTTTCTGTAACGGCAGTCGTTAACTGTCCAAATATAAAGTAAGTAGTTGTCTAAATGTCCAAATGCCAATAAATTAACATAAATATATCGTATTATGTCAAGGTCTGTTTGAGTACATTTTGGAAATATACATCTATCTATATAGATAAATACATAAACCACAATTATTTTATCAAAAAACCGTTATGAAAATATTTACAAATTCAATAGATCACTTTCTGTAACTGCATTAGTGTTTTGTATTCCTTTTAATATATCTATTACTTGTTTATTTATATATTTTTTCACATATTGAAGCCCGGAAGCTTAGACTTATTTATTTACTGTTTCCATTGTATATAGTATAGTATAAATCTCATTATATAAATATTTGTATACCTACATAAATAGATTTTTATTAGTTTTATAATTATTATTGATTAATTTAATATTACATTTTAATTGAATTTCAAATTCTTGTGCGCTCAGGAAAACTACGAAACAATAAGGAAAACAATCTACCCTAGTATGAGGATTATCCTAATTGGGGTGTTTCTGTATGGCTGTATGGCTGTATTGTAGCTGTGTCATATGTCAAATGTGTGTAGCTGTTTCGCTATTACTTACCTATCTGACAAAATATTTTAATTAATAAAAAAATAACTAATTAATTGGAGGATGCTTGCTATCATGAAGACATCATGGCCTTCATCATAGTAACTATTGTGATTCACTTTTACCTATATTAGTAAATTGGAAGACGACAGATAAGGGAAATTTTCGCTGGAATAGCAGCCGAGAGGAGCAATATAAAATACTGGAAAGCAACCTTCAGGAAGGAAAACTTAAATACATCGTATTTGAACAAAAGAGAGGAGACTGACGTTATTGTAGGAAAACTTTCAGAAGCTTAGTCTTCTTCTTCTTCTCTTCTTCATCAGCGCGCATTCGCCCACCGTTGGGCATACGCCTCTCCAATCACTTTCCACCCGGATCGATTGTCCGTTTCCCTCATGCTTAGTCTTAATATTCCGAATAGAACCGTCTGTCGAAAAAGAAAAAGTGTTTATTTCATTTTGGATCATGCGGAGTATGACCAGTTAGTTAAAAGTACGAAAATAAGCCTAAGTAACGACAAGTGACGTACTTAGGCTGAGGACGTATAAGTATGAGGAGTGATGAAGCGAAACAATTACCTATCTCCAAAAAGCAAAAAGTTTAGAAACTAGGAAAAGTGAATGCATTTTAAAAATATAGCTAGGTACATTATATGTACAGTTCATCGAGAGGTAAATGTGAATATCGGAAAATATTTTTTGATCAAGATCACTTGAAAAGCTATTTAGGAAATTAAAATGGATATAACTGATTCTAACGCTATCTAAATGCGGATTTAATCAAGTTTGATCAAACCCTAGTGGACCTAATTGTTTTTGATGTGGTAATACGTGGATATGCTTTGATAATCATGCAAGTAAAACTGTATATTTAACCATATATAATGCGACCGTTTGATTTAAATAACTATTGTAGGGATTGTAGTGTCTATTGAAATGATCTAATTCCGGATTTAGGCTACTCGTAAAAATCATACCCGAGAAGATATATAATATCAATATCGCTAAAACTGAACATAATAGTATTGGTTTCGACACAAATATTATATATAATATATTAGGGATTCAGTCCTAATTTTTACCACTAGGAATGTTACATAGTAACTCAGATAATAGAGGACAATTCGGTCAAGAATATTAAACAAAAATATTCCAAGTTTAAACCTACCCTAAACAATAATGTAATATTTATCAATACATTTTTTTGAATGCGATGTATCTACTTCTGTTAAATACAACACTAAAAAGCGTTCATTGTTTAAGGTCTGTAGGATAAACATTGAATCTTTAATTATTCTTTGGAATAAGAAATAGAAGAGCATAAACGTACACGTACTACAAAGTCTAATAAAATTCTTGCTATTGCATATAATTATTTTCATGATTTTTCACAAATCACATTGGTTAGATTTAAATAACTCTAGTGACATGTCAATACAGCACCGTCGTATTGTATTTTAGTAAAAAAGTAATTTTAAGTATTGTGAATGAAGATAATCTATACTAATATTATAAAGAGGTAAAGTTTGTGAAGTTGTAGGAAGTAATCTCTGGATCTACTGAACCGATTTTGAAAATTCTTAAACCAATAGAAAGCCACGTTATTTGTGACTGTCATAGGCTATATATTAATCCGAAAAATCGTGGTAGTCGGATTCCAAAGTAAGTCGAAAAAAACGGTCGAACGAAAATGTTTCTAACTAACGCTGCCTTAACGATGAGAGATATATGATTAAGTTCTATAGAAAAGTTGTAGAGCTTGATAAGGCCTACAAAAAAGTCAGGAACAGCATATGTCTAACTTTTATATTTAAGTCACAAAAAGTAGTTTTTCAAATTAAAAAAATAATTTAAATCGTTAGGTCATGTTTATTGGACATATTATCAACATTTATGAATTATTATCAAAATAAGTAAATTTATCTTCTCAAGTGTTTAAAACAAAAGACTTTTCCCTTTTACTGCATATAATTTCACTTTTACTGCATACATAAATGGTTAAAGAGATAAGACACTCACAAATAAGACACTCACAAGGAGACACTCACAAATATCGGTAATATAGTCAAATTGGCATGCAAATACATACATACATATGCAGTAAAAATATAACCCTTCTTTTGGCAATCAGGAAATAAATCATAGCACTCAGTACTAACCAAACCACACTCATAATTTCATCACAAGTAAAAAGTTTTACCGCCCAACGAAGTGGGCACGGGTCAGCTAGTGTTGGATAAGGCTGTAGTAAACAAAACAGCGCAGAAGCCAATGCTTAATTTGATATAATTTTCGAAATTCTCTTTGAGCGTTTAAAATTCAAATCAGGTTCTTATATTCGACCCTTTACGTAATTAATTTTTATAGTCATCGAACTGACGAAAAATTTCGCAATCTGACCTTTGATCTGACTGTTGACATTTAATTATATCAAACTAGATGATATCTGTCGATCTTCTAAAATTAGAATGCCTTTATGAAATATTATCTACGTATAAATTTCGGATTGCTCAACTTGACACATTTATATAAGACGGGCACATAATGATGCTCGTTTCGTGGAAAGTCTCATGCATTGAAATCAAAATTCTCACAGCCCGTATTAACCAGAACGCCATTGTTTTCTTTCCTTCTCACGAACAGAGATATTTCATGTTATATGTAAACGAATCGTATTATCACGATAGCGAACTGATCAGCGGTGCTCACCCGGTTTTATTTTAATTTATTCATGTTATAGTAAATTACTTTCGATTTTGCAATAATATTACGAGTCGGTCACTTTCATTTGTTAATGGGTCATTATATTTTGCAGACAAGTGGTTCCCTCGGTGACCCCGGGATATCTTCAGCCGCTGATGTCCGAAGATCCACCGGAAGAACCGGGTCGCTGGCAAGACATCATGGAGGATTTGAACAGGCTCATCATTCCAGGTGTACGTATCAATTGTTATTGCAATGGAAATTTTATTGAGCGATTAACAATTGCACAATACTCATTAGCAGTTAATAATCCTTAAGGTCTTACATAAACGCTTTGTAATAATGCAAAAAAGTGAGGTTGCACTTGATATCGAAGTGTGCAACTATTATTGAATGGCCTTGGCGTGACTGCATTTACAACAACAATACGATGCAACAACTCGAGATGTGCTCCCAGTGCGCGGGAAACCACTAAATGGAATTCTTTTTGCAGATGACGCACTGGGCTTCCCCGCAATTTCACTCATACTTCCCAACGGCAAACAGTTTCCCTGCTATCATAGGGGAATTACTCAGTGCTGGATTTGGCTGCATTGGATTCAGCTGGGTTAGTAAATACTCTAAATTAAATCGAAGACTATCGCGGTGGTTTGACGTTATAAATAGGATAAAACGAATTTACCGCGTAAAGTTTGTAGCACCCGACGTTTCGGCGAAGTTGCAGTCTTCGGTGTCCAGGGTAGATAGTCTACCCTGGACAACGGCGACTGCAACGTCGCCGAAATATCCGGTGCTACAAACTTCACACGGTAAATTCGTTTTATCCTATATATATATATATATATATATATATATATATATATATATATATATATATATATATATATATATATATATATATATATATATATATATATATATATATATATATATATATATATATATATATATATATATATATATATATATATATATATATATATATATATATATATATATATATATATATATATATATATATATATAATACTCCAAATGAAATATTGGGAAAAAGTCGTAGGCCGATGTAAATATTACCCGTTTTACTGTGTAACAATTGCAGATTTCCAGCCCAGTATGCACTGAACTTGAAGTCGTAGTGATGAATTGGATGGGTCGTTTGCTTGGTTTACCTGAGGAATTCCTCAACTGCGCCGATAGCCCTGGAGGAGGAGTTATACAGGTAGATCTTATTTGTTATTTAAAGCTATGGAATATTATTAATTTACCTAAACTATTTTTGGTCGCAGGGTTCCGCTAGTGAAACGACATTCCTGTGTCTCTTAGCAGCGAAAGAGCGAACAGTACAACATTTACTGGAAAAAGATTCCACTTCCGACGTAGGAATAATCAAGAGCAAACTCGTCGCTTACACTTCTGATCAATCAAACTCCTCCGTGGAAAAGGCGGGAATTCTGAGTTCAGTGCCGATGCGGCTGTTGGAAAGTGACGAACAGGGCGTTTTAAGAGGAGCGACGCTAGCAAAAGCCATGGCCGAGGATGTGGCTAAAGGTCTGATTCCTTGTTACGTGGTGGCTACTTTCGGGACGACCGGAACATGCGCATTCGATCCACTCGCCGAATTGGCTCCGGTGTGTCAACAGTACGACGTATGGCTGCATGTGGACGCTGCGTATGCCGGAGCTGCCTTAGCATGTCCAGAATACAGGCATCTCATGCCAGACATTCAGTTGGCGGACTCCTTCAACTTCAACCCTCACAAATGGATGTTGGTTAATTTCGACTGCTCCGCTCTGTGGGTTAAGAACTCGAAAGACCTGGTAGGCGCATTCGACGTGCAGAGAATATACCTAAAAGACAACGACCGCAACACTGTACCTGATTATAGACACTGGCAGATTTCTCTCGGCCGCCGTTTCCGCTCCCTCAAAGTATGGATCGTCATGCAGATTTACGGAGCCGAAGGAATAAGGAGTCACATAAGGAATCAAATAAGGTTAGCAGAAAAGTTCGGAACGTACGTTAAAGAAGACGAAAGATTCGAAGTGGTCACGGAATCTATGGGGCTCACTTGCTTCCGATTGAAAAGCGGTAATGAAACGAGCAAATTTCTCTTTGATAATATCCTACAGAGGAAGAAACTGTTCATGGTCGCTTGTACCCAAAGGACTAAATTCATAATCAGGTTCGTCATTTGCAGTCGTATGTGTAATGATGCCGATATTGATTTCGCTTGGAATGAAATTAAAACTCAGACAGATCTCATAGAGCCTTTGAATTCGAAAGAGGATCTCATAACTCGCATCAAATTGAACGGCAACGTACACCAGAACGGAATCACCCATATCAAGATTGCTGATGAGAAACCCGACAAGTTTATTCATAATGTTCCCGTATCGACATGCCCCGGTGAAAAAACGAAATAATAAATGAAAGAGATGATATGAAACGTAATATGTATAAGATTTGGTAAAGTTGTTTCCTACATTAAGGCTTCCTTATACATATAAAATTAAATGACTTAAATATTAATTAAATAAATATTTAGTCCTAAGCATTAAACTTAAGAAAAAATGTTTTTGTTAAAATAAAGCAAGAGGCTGTGATGAACTAATGTGTATATTTTAACATCATGAAATAAATCTACTTTAATGAATACTATTAAACCCAAATTGTGTGTTTTCAATATAGGTATATTACACAAAATTTTTACAAAAAAAACCGACTCCAAAATGTTTTAGACGTACAGCAGCCATGTGATCATTAGAACGGGCTATAATAATTGAGAACGTAAGCAAAATTTTGTATCTGTGTTCTTGACCGTTGAGAAGTTCCCTCGTTGGAAGCCAGCCCTGGGTACCGCAGTCACGTCTTGATGAAACTTAGAAAGGGCTGTCGTAATTAATTACGACAGTAAACTGTCGTAAAAAAATTATACAGTAAACTGTATAAACAAAATTTCGTGTGTGTGCTGTTGGCCATTGAAGTCCCCTCGTCGGGAGCAAACCCTGGGCGCAGCAACCATGTCATGGTGAAACTTAGAACGGGCTATCATAACTTAATAAGTAAACAAAATTTCGTGTCTGTGCTGTTGACCGTTGAGGAGTCCCCTCGTCAGGAGCCAACCCAGGGTGTAGAATCAGTTCATGCTTACCATAAAAAAATGCATTTTCATCGGAATTGAACCAGCATGTCAATTTTTAACTTCTTATGATACTATTTGAGGAGTTCAATTCGTTCTGATAATGGGATCCAAGAGGAATTTCTCAATTCCTCATGGATCCCATCATCAGAACGGGATTTTAATAAAAATGGGACCAATCTGGAAGAATATCCTTCCAAATAAAATGGCAGAGTTCGGAGGTAACAAACGTTGAAAAAAAGATACAACCGAATTGATAACCTCCTCCTTTTTTGAAGTCGGTTAAAAAAATGAGTGAAAATCCCCATCCCAGTCGTGGACGCGCTCATTACACGTCTCAGTAAGTAGGTGTATGGAGTCAAAGAAATGTCAAGTGTGTTGGTAGAAAGTTAACCGCGGCGGATGTCAGCAAGAATTATGCAATGCGAGAACTGTGCAAACTGCGCATTGTCCGCATAACCGACATCAAATAATCGTGTGAGGTGCCGGTACTGCTATGTATTGTGTCACTATTGCATTACACATACGTGTGGATGGAGATAAATAGAGCCTTCATATGGCCACGCCAAAGCAACAGTGAAAAAAACTTCTGGGGTAATTTAAATTTTAGCTTCACATAGGCTAATGCAATATTTAAAAATAGGCAATAGGCAAACGACAGTTAAATTTTTCAGATTTGATTTTCAATTCTATGTTTTCAATTAGTAAAAATATTCATCTTTATTATATAGTAGATTTACAATTGCCTCAATTTCATGTTGTCATGTTTTTTAAGAAAATTTTTGCAAATCTGCTGATGTGAGTACCTAGTGATCTATCTCCTCCAGCTAGGGTTTGTTCCCACTGCTGTGATTTCTTGAAATTCAAGAAATACATGATTTAAATTTGAAGTTTACAGAAACAAAATTATTGCTCTCCATACAATACTATTATTTATTTTCCAAATTCATATGCATGTCTGGTAAATCAATCGCTGAAAATAAGAGTAGTATTCAAGTATATTAAAAAATATATATAATAAAAAACCAAGATCAATAAATTCGAAAAACATATCTTTATATAAGTAAATACATAAAGATTATTATGAAAAATTGGGTATGCTGATAAAATTTCTTTGAATATTTTTAATTTATTGTCTATTTTATAAATTTATGCTGACTATTTTTATATTAGATCTTTCGAAATAATTTAGCATTTATAAATTATCATTGTGTCAGCAAATTGATTGATATATATATATATATATATATATATATATATATATATATATATATATATATATATATATATATATATATATATATATATATATATATATATATATATATATATATATATATATATATATATATATATATATATATATATATATATATATATATATATATATATATATATATATATATATATATATATATATATATATATATATATATATATATATATATATATATATATATATATATATATATATATATATATATATATATATATATATATATATATATATATATATATATATATATATATATATATATATATATATATATATATATATATATATATATATATATATATATATATATATATATATATATATATATATATATATATATAGAGTTTTATGCTGCTAATTATTTTATCAATTACTTTTATTAACCTAAATTAAAATTAATAATATTTTTAGTTGAAGTATTCTAATATTTAATGTCAAGTAATATCTATTATTATATGTTATGCCACTAGTCTGATTATACTAATAAAAATACCTTTTCACATGACTGCCCAACAAAAAAGTAGTTTAATATGTTCAGGGTTCATCTATGTATGTTTTCCATTTCTTTATTCCACCATAACTTTTAATGCCTTGAACCGATTTAGAAGGGTGTAGTATTATTAGAATCGTTATGTTATCTCGAGTGTCGTAGGGTAATTTAACTGTCTATAATATCAAGTAAGTAATTGTCTAAATGTCCGAATGTCAATAAATTAACATAAATATATCGTGTGTAGTGTCAAATAAAAGGTCTGATTGAGTACATTCCGGTAATATACATTTATCTATATGGATACATTCATAAACCACAAATATTTCATAAAAAAAACCGTAATAAAAATAATTATAAATACAATAGTTCACTTTCCGTAACGGCAGTCGAGTTTTTTATTCTTTTTAATATATTTACTTGTCAACTATCCTTTTAACATCTCTATTTTCAGCTAATAGTCTCAAATCCAAATATGAATAGCACAGCGTCCTCCTACGCACGTCCTGATCATACATATTTTTAAATTTCCTAATTTCCACCATAACAAGTACATATAGTACTTGTTACCTGACCTGCTTTGACGTAAAGTTAGCCTGTTTACCGTGAATATTTTCTATATAATAATACTGTTTAATATGAATGAACGAATTCCATCGACTCTCAATTCAACATAATAGTTGTAGTAAATTATATTATATATTTTGGAATTTCTTAAATAAACTAGGTAAGGGTCTTACAGACATTGATAAAAACATTGTACCTTAATGACACAAATCCCTTATCACGAAGTGACGAAACATGTAATTATTTATTTTATATATACTATAGACTCATTCGTATCTATTGTGTTTTTTTTTTATTCGTTTCAAGATGATGGGGTTTTACTGGTTGTTATAAAGACGAAATTTACTACGTAATTTACCGGAACAGTCGCCAATAGCTCATATGAAACCTTTTGCAAACACATCTCTATTGATGAGAATTTAATTTACTTACAAAATAGAATTTGGCACCTTTAACAGGGTAAAATTCTCTTTGGATTCTACATTCTCGACGACATCTCAAAACTCAACATTCCCCATTGAATACTGTTATTGACTCATAGGCAAACCACAATCACAGCTGGGAGACTGCAATATTCCTTTTGAGAAGCATATCCCCACATCGGCCAGAACAGTCCGGTCTGCAGTAGATCAGACCTCGGAGAGGTTAAAACTTGCAACACTTTTAGTAGGGCCGAGAGGACGTCGTCTTTCAGCGGATTTAATTTTGTGAGAAACTGGGTAGCGCCCATATCGAACAAATAGGTTTCAGAGATCGGTTTGTCATTTTTTGACGACTTTGGACGTGAACTCTTGATCAATAGCAAAATGAAATTTTATATTAACCACGATTCCCGCCAACGGTACCCGTTTAACCCTTCAAGGACCATGGGGCATTTATTATGTCTTCAAAAATCATTTTATAAATGATCGAATACGAATAATTTATAAATATTTTTTTTTCCATGTTATTGAGACATCAGAATCTTAATATTAGCAAGGTCCTTTATCTATGTAATTGTTGTTTTTTTCACACTGGCCACTTTGGACATGGATAACTTAAGATTGAGTTGGAATTTCAAATTCAAATTAATTTTAGTTTAAGGCCATGCTATTCTTTTTTAAGAATCAGCTGTTTATTTGTCTTTCCATCGTTTGTTTTGCTCGAATATTTTCTTTTGTGCAACTAATATTGAAAATTTGCATTATTTTCAAATATGAGATCCTGTGCCAGTGTTTTCTATTACAGCTTCTTGCAGTGTGGCTATACAGTTACCGTAAATGTGTACTGTTAAGGACTGCAAACAATGGTGGAGAAGCTCGCTATTAAATAACAGAGCCTGGTCAATCGCTCATCGCCACTGCTTCCGCATGACAACGTATAACCACAGATTTCACTGTAAACAGTCGCAAAGTTGCAGGAGTGGCGACTGAAGACTCTTGGTCACCCACCGTACTTGCCAGACCTTGCTCCAATAGAATTTCAGAATTTAGATAGCTTTTTACAAGGGAAAAAAAACAACTTTGAAAAGACGGTGAAAAACGACTTCGAAGCATTCATTGGTTCCTATCCACGAGAGTTTTACAACAGAAGAATCAAGCTATAACAAATCTTCATAGATAATAGGGGTCAATATTTCTATTAATTAAATATATATTTTTCATACAAAGAGTTATCCCTTAAATGTCCTTTATAGAACAGCAACTACATAGGTAAGGACCAAATATTAGCAAAAATAATGGACTTATATTGTTTAAAAATATACCGTATTTTGTTTTAAATATCGCAAATGACCAACGAACTCTGGTGATTTTAAATAAATAAATAAAATAATAATGGCGACCTTTCATTACATTTTTTTCTTTTACTACGTTTTTAGTACGTATGATTTCGTTAATGAAGTTAATAATAAAATAATAATTTTTTTAAAAAGTAGTAACTTTGCACCTTATGGACAACAGGGAACACTCATGTCCCATGAATTTACGAAATCTATTGTACCAATTTTCACAAAACTTGACTTGACAATACATGATATTTACATCGCCCTTTAACAATTTTATGGATCAATTTCCATACTCTACCGCAAAGCTTATGGTCATCAAAGGGTTAAAATAGGAACAACTATGCTTCATAATTATATTATTGCAATCTAGTGACATAGTTGAAAATAATAATAATAATATAATGTCGTTTGCAGGTTTGTGTCTTTGATACTACGATGTTGCTTAACATTTGTGATAAAAGAGCACAGTACTATCGACCAGCGCCATCTAGTACATGGACGAAAATTAATATCACCATTATTTGTCAACTAATTCAAAATGCACCCACCAGATGACTAGTATGAAAGCGACAATAATAAATTATATAAAAATATATACCTACCTACAGAAAAACAAAGGCAGAATAGGTCACGTCAAATTAATAAAAATACTTACCTTAGTGTTCCAGATATCTGGAAAACATAATAAATGAAAATCTGGGTACTGGAAACCGTTGATTTTGGTGGAAATCTATAAATCTTCCTAGAAAGTAACCAATAACCTAGCCTACAATGGGCTAGTTAAATGCTAAAATTTGGGTGGTTTTAAATATCAAACTAATTACGAAAACAGTGTTGAAAAGTAATCTCGATATCTTAAAAACATATTTTTTTAACTTTTAAATTTGTGATTATACTTGCAACTTAGCACTTATCTAATCATTTAAAAACATCCATTTAAAGACATGGAGATAATTCTTTCAACATTACAGTTTGGTTACATATTTTTTGGTTAAATAAATTTTACATTGTATTATTAATCTAGGCCTATAACTATAAAATTATAGGAGGCAATAGTTAAAAGTATTTCAAATTACTGTGTTATTATAACTTATTTTTTACCTGCAATCGAATGCTTTATTAATGCTTTATGCTTTTCGAAATCATTTCCAATAATAAGGAAAAAAGTTTACCTCCAACCTACCAACAAACAATGGATTACTCCAGTTCTTGTATATCGCTGTAGGTTAAAGAGAAACATATTGAAAAACAAAATGTTCAAATATGACCCTTTATATCGAAAACTCTTCAATAAAATGTATTCGAGGTTAAGAAATGATATTCGCGCAGCTAAAAGAAAATTCTACTCTCAAAAAATATTTTCCTCACGAAATAAAGTAAAAACAGCATGGTCCATTATAAACGATGAAACCGGAAAATTGAGAAAAGGATTTAGCGCATCATTATCCATTGAAATAAATAAAAAACTCGAAACAAATGCTCTGGTTTTGAGCAACGTATTCAATAACTTCTTTATCAATAAACCTTTAAGTCTGGCATCTGCAATTCAGACCCCAATTACAACAGCATATGAAAAGTTGAAATTAATGAAAAAAAAATATAATTCGATATTCCTGAAACCCACATCTGAGATGGAAATAGCCAAATTTATAAACTCATTGAAAAATAAAAAATCCACTGGGATAGACAATTTTCCAGTTGATATACTAAAGAAATCCAGTGATATTTTATCTAAACCCCTCAGTATATTATTTAATATGTCGTTAAGTAATGGTGTCTTTCCTGAATGCTATAAAATGGCAAAAATAGTACCGGTCTTTAAAAAAGGTGATATACATAATATCGAAAACTATCGACCCATATCTTTATTAACCGTATTCTCTAAGGTTCTAGAAAAAATAATAGAAGTCAGGATACGTGAGTTTTTGAAGAAAAATAATATTTTGAGCAACACACAATTTGGTTTTATGAAAAAGAAATCGACCCAACAGGCAATGTTGAAGTGTTGCAATCAAATACATACATGTCTAAATATGAAAAGGTATTCGGCTGCCATTTTTTGTGACCTCAGTCGAGCCTTTGATTGCGTCCAAACCGATCTTCTACTTGCAAAATTAGACTATTGTGGCATCCGAGGTACGGCAAATAACCTATTCAAGACTTATCTGCAAAACAGAATGCAAAAAGTAGAAATAGCCAATATTGGCAGAGATCTAATCGAGTCCGTAGCAACTTCCGAAATACTTACTGTTAATATTGGAGTACCCCAAGGCTCAATTCTTGGACCGTTGCTTTTCATTATTTACATAAATGACCTGAGTCCAAATCTATCTAAATGTGAAGTCACCCAATTTGCAGACGATACTAGCGCTGTAGTTGAAGCTGACAACATAAATACGCTCACTGCCAATCTCAATACATCTCTTGGTGAACTTGATGATTGGTTTAATGCGAACAAGATGTCTCTAAATATGTCTAAAACTGTTATTTTAAATTTTAATAGCAAGACATCATCTATAAAAGTTAACTACCCGGTTGAACTTGCGGAATCAGTTAAATTCCTCGGACTACATCTGGATGAAAAGATGTCATGGAATCTACATATAGAGCATGTTAAGTCAAAACTTTCGTCAGCCTGCTATGCTCTATTACGCATCAGAAATTGTTTGGAGAGAACTGAAGTAATATCGGCCTATTACGCGCTAGTTGAGTCACACCTGCGCTATGGTATTCTTTTATGGGGTAATGCAGCACACATCAACAGTGTATTCACTCTCCAGAAAAGAGCCATACGTGCGATAGTAGGTATTGGTCCACGGCAGTCATGTCGTGAACACTTCCAAAAACTAGGGATATTGACCGTATATGCGATTTTTGCTCAAGAAGCTCTTTGCGAATTCTATTGCAATAAGAGCTCGGCCATATCCCACGAGGAAGTACATCGGCATGACACCAGGAATAAAACCCTGTATCTCCAACCGTTCGTAGCACGTACTGCCAAGTTCCAGGCGACTAGTCGATACTTAGGCCTCAAACTTTTCAATAAATTGCCCGAAAGATTAAAAGAAATTAAAAACATCGATATTTTCAAGAGATCCATCCGAGTCTATCTGCTTAAAATCAACATGTATGCCCATAACGACTTCTTAAAATATTTTGAAAATACATAGCATCGTATCTACCCATTTAATCTAATACATATTATTTAC
The DNA here is from genome assembly GCA_944548615.1 of Micropterix aruncella. Classification (NCBI taxonomy): domain Eukaryota; kingdom Metazoa; phylum Arthropoda; class Insecta; order Lepidoptera; family Micropterigidae; genus Micropterix; species Micropterix aruncella. Next base: position 30,443,561 of record OX155951.1, read on the forward strand.
CGTTAATTGTTTTGTTGTAAACTGTTATCATATAGTCTATGTTTTCGTAAATTGGTAAGTTTAAAACTATATATTGTATATCATCTCTTGTCTAAATTGAGTAACTAATTTAAGATTAATTACTGTCATTCCTACACAATTGTATGGTTGTATTGGAAATAAATACCTTTTACTTTTTTTTTTTTTAATCACAGACGTATCCGGGGGGGGCACACAGGAGACGCCCCCCCCCCCCCGATTATTTTTGGTGTAAAATATGAAGTAGAGAAAAAATTGAGAATCAGGGAGATCCGCGACTTATGTACAGGCACGTATCCAGTAAGAGGGGGGGGGGGGGTAGTTGGGATTTAATCCCCCGAAATACAGCGTATTTTCATTTCATTTTATGAGCCAATTCAAGTTTGGTGGGTGCCGCGCGTGTTGTTTCAATGAATGTCCTCACCCCCCCCCCCCCCTCCCCCCTCCCCCCAACTGAATTCTGGATACGTGCCTGCCTACAATTTTTACCCGCCATAAAATTTCAATATCAATATTATTATTTTTACAGATTTTTCTACCACAGATATCCCTAAACTGGAATGTCGTGACTTTATTAAAAATAATCCCGATTTCTACTCCTTACGAAGAGATGTACATTCAAGAGCTACGAGGAATAAAAACCTTATAAACTGTACCTCAGTGAGGACAGAAATGTGTAAAAAGGGACCTCAGTTCTGTTGTGTTAAATATTTTAATAACGCTATTCCACACAACATCAAATCAATGCAATTAGGCAGGATTCAATCAGACATTAAAGCACTAAATGTAAATGTTAAGCGTAAATGAAATGACTTTTTAAACCATAAACACAAATAAATATTATAACATTCTTATTATAATTCTCAGACATTTTAAACTTTAAACATTTATATTTCATTCTAGCTCTAAATCTGACAAACTGTAGATAGCCTAATAATTCCACGATGACATTTTAATTTTAAGACAAACTGACATTTAACTTAACATATAGTAATGGTAATTTACTATAATAATTTCTAAATAATAGTTTTAAATTATATTTTTGTTAATACGTCTAAACCGTAACACTTTTTGGATTTGTTTTCCTTCAACTTTAGAGGTCAAAATATATTCAATTATAGTAAAATATATATTGTACGCCTTATAGGTAAACTGTATAGCACATAAAATAGTTGATGCCTGTCCATTTTTTACGACCTACTAACAGTCCACAATAAAGAAATTATTATCATTATTATTATTAAACACCCGCTATGGATTTGGCTACTGCAATATTTTATTCCATTCTTAACCGGATTATAAATACACTTCTTTAATCTAAAAACTCCACAAAAAGAAATTAGCCGCCATGGTATGACAATTAATTATTTAAAATAATTAAAAGAAATGCAAATTCTACAGAAAATGGCAATCATCAGGTAAATCTTGCTCATTATAAAATGTTGCCCTTACTTAAGAAGCCGTCAAACGCGTTCGTGTAAGTATTCATTTGAGCACTATATTTGGAATTTTGAGGAGTGTAATAAAGAAAACCTATTTTTTTCGTGGATATTTGCTAAAACTAAACGAAACAAAACATAAACAAGGAATCAAATGCTGAAAACTGCGAGCAATAAATTTTGCTATATCGTATTCCACATAGAAGTCATTTTAATGGTTGACTGTAGGATATCGCTATAGCAATAAGTCCGCCATTTGTGCATAAATTTTATTTTTTTATAAAACCAGTGTAACATTTGTTGAGTAATGTTTTTTAGCACAATAAAGCTGTTCTATTCTATTTTTCTCCATTCATTCACAGCATTCTATTCTAGACAACACCATCCCCCGTATACAACTTTACTTTGATAGGTTAGTGGCCATCACGGCCCTCAATGAATTATTATAACGGCATTATATGTTTGTGCACTGGGATGTCATTATTGTACATAATACAATGTCATAATGTGACTTGTTTAGTGACATGGATATTGATTAAATATATAAATAAAGGCGACGTCTTAATACATACTATTAAACGAAAATAATATTGCATTACGATTTATTTAAGGAACATCAATTATTTGTCTTAAATGCTAGATACGAATCTATCTTTTTTACAGGATAATGTTCAACAATTTTGTTCTATTCTATTTTTAACAACGTCGTTATATTTTTTAATATTAATGTAGATACAGATTTTAAACATTCATAATGTTTTTTTTTATATTTTTATATTCTTCAAAAATAAATTACTAACATCGATAAGTAGGTGAGTTGCGATTACATCGCGTAAAAAAATAAGAGACGTCGTAAGAGTACTACTTTACAAAAATAATTTAATAAAAATCATATTTACAATTAACGCTTAAGTATGTAGAGTTTAATGTCCGTTCGTGCTTGTAAGCGTTTCGTGCTTGTGTCCGTTTGTGATGGACAGTAGTTCGGTGGCCGTTTCTTTGACCTCTTTCCAAGTGAAATCAATGTCGACTTTCTCGCTAAATCTGGAGCAAAGGGCCATCCTGAGGAAGTAACTGTCGTTAATTTTAGCGGGCACCAAGTGAACCTTACCTCTGCCGTTTATTCTCCTGAGCAGTTCTTCGTTCTTTTGGTTGGTGCCCTTTACGCGGAAGCAAACCAATCCCATGATCACATCCTCGACCACTTCGAAGCGAGAGTCCGAGTTGCACAGCTCTTCGAAGTAATGAGCCAAGCCGATCTGCTTGCGAACGTGCGCCTGCAGGTTCTTCACTCCGTAGAGGCGGATGACGAACCACAGCTTCAGAGCGCGGAAGCGACGGCCCAACGGGATCTGCCAGTGGCGGTAGTCGGGAGCCGACCCTTGCTGGTCGTGTTTCAAGTAGAGAGGGTCCACGTTAAACGCGTCGACGACCCAACCGGGTTCCTTCAACCACATCGCCGAGCAGTCAAAGTTGATCAGCATCCACTTATGCGGGTTGAAATTATAGGAATCGGCCAACTCAACGCCTTTCATCAAATAACGATATTCAGGACAGATGAAAGCTGTGCCTGCATATGCTGCGTCTACGTGCAGCCAGATGTCCAGCTCGTTGCAGACGACGCCAAGTTCTTCCAGGGGATCGAAAGCGCACGAGTTTGTTGTGCCTAAAGTTCCCACGGCCTGTGAACATACAAAATATCATCAATAGAAATTAAAATCGAATAAAGCAACTTCTATTATTCTACAAGGATCATTGCTTCATATAATTTTGCAGGCATTATAAGTCAAACGAGATATATAGAGTTGTCAACTACAACGGGCAAACCCGTCACCTCGGGAACTTTTAAAAATTAGTCGTTCTCTCTCCCGTGAAGTGAACGCAGAATACTTGGACAAAACAATCCACCGCCAAGCTCCGCAACATGCCCGCAAGATGCCAACGCCTTAACCGCGAGATAGCCAGGAATGTTACCCAGCGGGCTTATACTCATGCCCTTGCTTCAATAATGCATTAAATAATGAAAGGTTCCTTGAGATAAGGATATTTTGAAAATGATGGAAAGCGGATGGGTTAACTTCATTGAAGAATTTTTTGCCTTGTTTGTATCAAAACCTCTAAGACATTTCATAATAATTTGCTCGCTGATCTTGTATTAATTAATTGAAGTATAATAACCGATATTAAATCGGGGAATGTGCGGGATTTTTCTCGCAAGGGAGCCGACAGCGCATTACATAATTTTACATCAAGAGAAGGGTGGTGGACATCTTCGGGTGCGAACGGTCTGGTGCTCGAGTCACCTGAACTTCAACGCGGAGAGAGAACCAAATCTGGCCGGCGGCATAGTGGTTAGGTCGCCTGATCTTACAATGTAAGGTCCCGGGTTCGATTCCCGGCTGGGTCACCATTTTCCGTTGGGATAAAATTAACGGAATTGCATTTTCAATTCTTTCGATCGAATGCAATAACAAGACACACACTTAGACATGTTACACGCACACATACATATAACACGTCATAGTAGGGTTGGTTGTAAGAGATTGTCATATGACAATAAACCCGCCCATTGTGACATTTTCACAATAAAGAGTATAAACAAACAAACAAACAAACAAATCTAGACAGCGACTTATTTCGATCGACCTGCAACGAACGACAAGGCATCCACAAATGAAGCGCTGATAGTATCCAATGTGCCGCCCGCTCGCATCTTCAAGCTAAGGCAAATCACAGAGCAATGAAATCGAGAGAATACCTTAGCGAGAATGATATCATTCAGAAAGTCGTTGATTATTATAATTGTTATAATGAGTACAATAAAATATACTCACCAAAATATGGAATATAGAATTCAAAACAGCTGTACTTTATTTAAAACAAGATTAGTCTCCTTTTACTTGCCATTTTAAAACATTTTTGGCCTTCGGAATAACATTTATCATTTTATATTCAACTAGCTGCGCCCCGCGGTTTCACCCACGTGGTGATGGAAAATTGTAATAATGATGATAGAAAACTACATATCTTTATAAATTATAGCCTATGTGTTATTCTGATGTGTAAGCTATATTATTGTAGTTTCATCAAAATCCATTCAGTAGTTTTTGCGTGAAATAGTAACAAACATCCATACATACATTCTTACAAACTTTCGCGTTTATAATAGTAGTAGGATACTTTATTAGAAGTTAACTCTTTAATAACATTAACCTTCAAAAATATTTTCAGTCACAACGTAAAATTCTGAAATGATCGCTATATTATCTTCCTATTTAATTTTGGCTCTTCCTCTGTGATAGGTACTTTATTTTCGAATGATTTTTACTTCCTAGAATATTCATATTTATTAACATACTTACGTAACTTTGAGGACTAACTTGTTAATATTAATTTCTTTTAGTAAGAGTTTGATGTGAAAAATTGACTTTCTGAAGCCAAACATTAGACTTACATAAAATGGAATCAGGCCCTGGTCCAAATCCTTCACGATCGCCGCTCTTAGAGTCTCTCCTTTCAAGGAGTGTTTCTCATTTGTCGGTAGCTGCCTCAGCTGCACTCCGCCCAAGAGACCGGCCCTCTCCACGCTGGAGTGTGCCTGAACTAGAATGAAAAAATACAACCATTCATAAAATGCGACCTTAACACCTCTTTGCTAATTTATATTTAAAAATGCATCCAACTCGACGTCTAACCTTCATAGCGGCCTCACGAAAGTCATTTTGAATCGCTACAAAATTATACTATTAAATATGACCCTGTTTTATAAAGCCGTTCTCGTAAAATTGACGAAAAGTCAATAGACTTAGTGTTTACACTGCATCTAAATCACTTGTTTCGTAAATTTCTCGATAATTATCAATTTTGTTATAATGTATTACTTTTAATCTACAATTTTGGCTGACTGCGTCGATTAGTGAGTTTATTTAAATATATAGATAGAATATTTTTGTTATTTTGATTATTGATTACGCGGCCCGATGGCATAGTGGTAAGATTGGCTGATTTTACATTGTAAAATTCCGGGCTCCATTCCAGGCAATGTCACAATTTTCGGGGATTTTCAATTCTGTCGATCGAATGCAATAACAAGACATACACCTTACACGCATGCATACATATAAATATTTGTGAAATTTCACACGTGTGCACACTTGTGAAATTTCACACAATTTCATATAAACGCCTATTGTGAAATATCCCAAGAAAGGGTAGCAACATACAAACAAATAATTATTAGCATTTTTTACTGTTTAATTAGATTACTTGATTACATTGATATATTGATTATTTTTACTATTTTATTATTAGTAGTGATAAAACAAGTTTATTTGGACTAAGACACTTTATAGAGTCTATGGTAGTGTCTAAAACATATTCTGTACGGTAAATTATGGTCAAAATTAAAATACTAAAGTTTTTTTGGAAACGTCACATTTACAGGTGATGTAGTATATGGTTGCCCAGATTAACTACATAGTTAGGGAGCAACATAGCAACTTTCCGCAGACCGCGGGTCGCATAGTAAAAGATGTAAGTATCATCCTATATAGTGTATTATGAAACGAAAGTGGATAGTTGGACCGCTAGGATACCAAAACACTTTTTAATCTTCCCAAAAAAATCATACTTTTTGCAATATTGATTTTATTGGCTCATTCTGACTAGTGCCATATTGTATGCCAACGATTTTTCGAGTGTTTCCTGGGCGATCTTTAGCATGTTTCAGCGCCGCGTTGCCTCGGAGTCTTTTGCATGTTTCGGTGCCTCTGCGATCTTTTGCATATTTAGGCGCCGTATTTTATCTTAATCTTTCGCAAATGCTGCGCCGAGACGCGATCTTTAGAGTGTTTTGCTGCCGCGATCTTTACCATGTTTCGATGTTGCCTTGCGGTGCGTTTTCACTTGTATTTTGGTGCCGCGTCTAGTCGCGATTTTCCTCACGCGCATATTTCGGTGTACCGTCGGGAACAATATTTACGCCAAACGTCGGAATATCGCTTTACGGACATTTTTTTGGTTCTCCAATCCAGATAATGCTATTATCGTTCGTTTATTGATAACAATTTACTTATTTATACAAAAATGGCACATAATCTCTAAATAATCGCTATAATAATCGACCATTACGATTAATCAGAAAATATAAATTTTAATGTGAATTACGAATGAAAATGAATTAAAATGTGATTTACGATTAAACGTAATCGAATGTTGGTGACATTTTTTTTTGCATAACTGCCTAATTACCTACTGTTGGGGATTGAGCTAAATGTAAGCGGTGGCTGAGGTGCGGGGACCGGCGTTCGTAGAACACGCGGTCTTTCGTTAGCGTACATACCTATACCTATTACTGTCGAGTAACACCCGGCGAGTAATGTCACAGCACTAATGTCTGTGGTGGGGAGACCGAGCGCTGGTCCCCGCACCTCAGACACCGCTTACATTTAGCTCAGTCCCAACTGTACTTACTCGTGCGTTGACAAAAAACAGAACATTTAATGTCAGTAATAGATTTATTCACTCTCAAATTGTATCCATGACGGAATATATCGACCGACGTTGAAGGCGACTAAAATTTCTTTATTTGTTTTTTGTTTTGGTTTGTTTAATTAAAAACATTGTGTTTCAGAAAAGTGTTGATACTGTCTCCATGGTAATTTGTAAGAGGACGGACACGGGTTCTGTTATGCGTCAATCCAAATAATAAAGAGCGAGCTTTTACCGATTAGTTAGGCATTACAATGAACTAATCTAAAACTATATGCATATTCAATCAATCCGCAGCTATTTCAAAGACTATCAACAAGAGAATGGCAGCATTTCCATAACGAAAAATCGTTTTTATTACAATTAAGAATCTAGTTAGAGGCTCGTTAGCAAAATGAAATTGAAATCTATTAAAATATTCTGTATTATTAACAAAAATGAAATATTCAGAACTTAAAGTATACTGCAAGATGCTCAATGTAGGTCGCATCGCATGTCATGATCGAATTATGCTCGGCTGCCGACTTGCTCGCCTGATGAAGGGGCGCTCAATGAGAGCGATAATTCGATCAGAGAAGGAAAGCGCTGTAGCGATGATTGCCCCTCGGCACTTAATAATTTCATTTTACGACGAGTGGAAGTTTGAAAAGCAGGCTATGTAGGCATAGAATCAACCATGTGTCAGTCAATATCATAAGAGATTCTCCGAAATCATTAAAATAATCATTAATAATTATTATGACAAGTATTTTGGCAATTAATACTTGTGAATATCTAACAAAGACTTTTAATAAAGACTATCTAACAGAGGCAAAGAATGTCTAATAAGGGCTTATAAATATCTAACAAATTTATCGATTAAGCAGTTTGTAATAATATTTAGCAACCATAAACAAAAGGTATCGGTAAATACATAGGTAGGCAATTGAAGAACATACGTTATTGTAACAGTGAAAGAAAAGTTACTGCAAGAATTACTCAGTTAAAGGTAAGTTGTTTAATACTCGACAGATAAGAGTATTTTTCAATAAAGCTATGCAAAATAATCAGATATCTAAACATAAATCCATAAAAAACCCATCTATCCTATTAATTGCAATCCAATCACTGCGAAAATTTGCATTGTACTCACCAGAGCAATAACCAACGAGCTTCTGAATAATGTCATTCTCGCTGAGGTCTGGTCTCAATTTCTTTGTTTTGTGGATCGCTTTAGCCTTAGCTCCAAGAAGAGCCACCAGTGTAGCTTCACTGGCGGATCCTTGGATAACTCCGCCGCCTGCTCCGCCACTGCGTGCCAGGAATACTTCCGGAAGACCAATCATATCACCAAGCCAATCCAGCATCACGACCTCAAGTTCGGTGCAAGCGGGGCTGGCCATCTGTCAAATACGAAAAATAACTTAAATCATTAATAAAAAAAGAAACTATATTCTTCGGATATTTAGTGCAATCATCCCGTCATCTTTTTTTCTATAAATATGTACCTGAATGACAAATTAAATGTCTATGGTTATACTGTTCATAATTTTCCGACTTCCGCACTAAACTTACGAGGGTTATTTCACAAATAATGTACAATATTGTAACCATGATTTGCCGCTTAATCCGCCTAAAACCCAAGCCATAGACATTAGAAGTCCCTCATTCATCGCCAAGTATAAAAATAATCTTCCTCCTATCAATTTAGACAACATCGTTGTTCCTTACACCAGTAATGTAAAAGATCTGGGCCTGTTAATTGATGAAAACTTATCTTGGCATCCTCAAGTAAATGAGGTCAGTCGTAAAGTCTTTGCCAGTCACCATTCTTTTAAACGGGTTCAGAACTTCCTCCTTCTTTGGAACAATCTTTTCTTTACAAGTGTGGCTGATGCTGCCTATCTAGATGCGAATAACGAGCTCCTCGATAAGCTGGAAAGGATTCAAAGCGTGTCTATTCGCTTTGTATTTTCCTTGAAGAAGTTTGTTCACATATCGACGTTCCGCTAGCAAAACGAGTTGCTCCCTATTATACTATATCAGGATCTCCCCATACTCACCCTACTCTTTCGTGTTCTACATTCAAACATGCATTTTTATTTGTATACTCTCTTCTTTCCGCTTTCGTCAAATGGCCTTCCATTTGGCTCTCAGGAAATCTGGCTATGCCTCAGCATGCTGGCTATACCACAGCACACTTGGTATACCGCACTCATCAACTGTCATGCCCCTGTGCCTTTGGCCCTGAGGTGTTAAAACCTGAACGGGTTTTAAAAATCTCTAAAGGGGCATTTACTCAACGCATGAATAACCCTTCTCCCCGCAGTCTCCCTTCCTGGTTATTCATTCTATTCTGTGTCTAATCTATTGTGTGTGCAATAAAGCTTTTCAAACGTCTTTCAATGTAGTCGCCTCAATTACTGGGTCCCAACTGGAGGTTTTACTACGATAGCAATATTATTTAATATTTGCTTTCACTATTCCATCCGAAACCTCATCTTTGTTAATTTGTCGAATGGCTCGGGTGTCAAGGGTAGAACGCTCAAACAATTTCGACGAACTCAATCGAAGGTCAAGCACATTATGATCTTTGCTATTATCACGTAGAAACCGTCAAGATAGAGAGAGTTGCACGTGGAACATGTTTTTTCGCAATATTCTGTCGTGACTTTAAGCAAAAACTGAGCAGAAAAATGCACAAAGTTTATATCCGTTGATAAGAGCTGATATCCGAGCGATTTGACAGATGTCTATCTGTCAATCGTTCCTTCCTATAATTTTGATCCTACATTTTTTAAATAAAAGAACTTTAAAAGATCCAGCTCAGCCACCACATCCAATTATGTTAAAGTTTCTGTTAATTGCTGTGCGAACAATCTGAGTGCCGGCATTAATATTCAATATGTGCGCTTAGAGATCGAGACAAATCTTTAACTTCTTGGAAACTTGGAGTAGTCCAAAATTAACTGCAATGATATACAACTTTTTTAGTAAACACCAATATTGTTTCAAGATTTAATATATCCACAGCAAAGGTTATCCCTGAGCTAGTGCATCATGCACTTAAAATTCCTGCATCCCGTTGCTGTTCTTTGTGACATTTCAAAACCTTTTAGCTACTGCTGCAAAAGCTACAATCGTATGGAATTCATGGCAACGCCTGTCAACTCATCCAATCATACCTTATTAATCGAAGCCAAGTAGTAGAGATAGAAGGAAGTAGATCTACACCCAATAATATATCTTGCGGTGTTCCGCAGGACTTAATTCTAGGTCCCTTATTGTCCCCGGTTTCTCACAGCCACTGATGACGAACATCTACACCTCTATTACATGATTTGACCATATTATTGAAAATTGACCCCTGCTCATTTCATCCCATTATCTGTCTATGTCACCGATGTTGGATTATTTAGTCTATGTCGTTGGTTGTAATGGCAACAATGGCATGTGTGTCTAGTTAACTAACGAATTTGACGCAATCACTACCAATACACATTATAAAATTTTGTTATATATTTTTTGCTATTCGATGTTTCCTCGTCCTCAAGAAAGCATTGGTAGTCCAAAGCTTTTTATTAAAGTTAATATTATATTTCTCTCTATATTTTTTCTGGATTATACCATCTTTAGCCAAACCGATTCTTATATTCGTTGTGGCAAACAACTGCAATCCTGAGAGACATGGAATCCTAAATATTATAATTTTAATGCCATATTATTTATGAGAAAAATATTGGATTGATTCTTATATTACTCTTTTGGTATTACGGTTTTATACAGCATAACGATGTTTTATTCGTAATTTTGTTGAATTACAAGGATTTTTTTTGAAACTCCATTACTGGATTATTTAGTCTATGTCGTTGGTTATAATGGCAACAATGGCATGTGTGTCTAGTTAACTAACGAATTTGACGCAATCACTACCAATACACATTATAAAATGGTGTTAAATATTTTTTGCTATTCGATATTTCCTCGTTCTCAAGAAAGCATTGGTAGTCCAAAGCTTTTTATTAAAGTTAATATTATATTTCTCTCTATATTTTTTCTGGATTATACCATCTTTAGCCAAACTGATTCTTCTATTCGTTGTGGCAAACAACTGTAATCCTGAGAGACATGGAATCCTAAATATTATAATTTTAATGCCATATTACACTGAGAAAAATATTGGATTGATTCTTATATTACTCTTTTAGTATTCGGTTTTATACAGCATAACGATGTTTTATTCGTAATTTTGTTGAATTACAAGGATTTTTTTTGAAACTCCATTACTCGATTATATGTATCAACATGTTCCTTACAGTTAATACAGAAATAACAGTATACTATAGTTTCATCATGTTTCATGTGTCCGAGTATAAACGTACATATACTACTATATGCTATCATGTTAGAAGCGAGATTTCAAGGTCGCGATTTAATGAAATAACATTATATTTTAACATTAAGACACGGTAAATACCGTCACGCTAGCATGCACCGTTACTCGTCATGTTAGTTAATATCTACGTATGGACCACAGTCCGAGTTATAATCCTTGTTGAAACATGCGTATTTCCGTGAATTACATCGTTATGTTTTTCTATGTGTATGGTATTTACTAACATAATATGAAAGTATTTCGATTTGGTCTACGTTTATGAGTTTGTAAACATCTTCATCACCTCAATAATATAATGAAACATTATTCATAAATTTAGAGCATTATTTGAAACATACTGTCTCCGGCGTTTTCCCTGCTAAGAGTGATATTAAATCAAGTAGGTGGGTATTACCATGACAGATCTTACCGAAATAGTAGTCGTAAGAAAAAAAGTCTTACCCACGTAAATCCAACGCAAGCGATAGCACCGCTAAGCATATCAGCTAGAATTGAGGCATACGAATTCCCAGTGGGAAAATAAGCATGAAAACGAGGCGAATGCCAGTGAGTGACACCTGGCATAATGACTCTCTCAACATCTGCCATGACATCCTGCCAGGGTTCTGGCTCTTCAGGCGCGTGGTCAGGCACCAAAGGACGCAGGTATCCAGGCTGGATGGACGGTAACACCGGTCTATAAATGTAAAATAACAAAACAAAACATAAACAAGTTTATTGTGCGCAGTACATCGGTACTGATTTCGTAATATTGATAAACTCGTATAACTCGAAATACGGTTATCTTGATCGAAACTATTACAAATAAAAGCAATCAAGCCAAAGTAGCAAAATTGATTTTGTAAAATTACAAAGTTTACTTTGAGCAGATTTCATTATTGAACAAGCTAATTTTCAGGGAAACAAATAACTACAAACTATGCAAAGATACGACAGTTATGCTGTATGGCAGTGTTTTTCAACCAGTGGGTCGCGACCTCCTGTGGGGTCTCGAAGAGACTTTTGGGAGGTCGCAGGCTATCTAAAAATAAAAATCTAAAATATTAAAAAATACATATATATATTATTTAATATGCAAACAGCTTCGGAAGACAAACTTATTTATTATGTATTTTTCGCTATTCCTTTTACACAAATTTATGTTGATCTAAGATGGAAACAGGCCAGTAAGTCGAATGTGAAAAACAGTTGAAATCAATGTGTTTTCCTCCATTGGTTTTACAAAAAAAATATTTAGTGAATGCTTACAGTTTCAGCTGTGGAAGAGACTAAGGGGTGAGGGGGGGGGGGTGGCGAGTTTTTTTTACTAAAAAGGTTGAAAAACACTGCTGTATGCAAAGATTTTGAAGTCAGCCACTATGTACAAATTTCAAAAGAAAGTATCTGAAAGAAAAGATCCAAGATTAAGACAGATATCCTGTCTGAAGCCTATAAGATAAATGAGTGTTACACGCGGAAATAACTATTACTATATCCTGATTATGAAGCGATAACCTCAAAAGTCTGCAGTTCGTAAAGCATAGTTCCTGCTAGTTCAAATTAAAAAGCAAGGCCATCTTACATATTACTGTGGCCAGTCAAGGTGACGTCCGTTGATATAATATAATAATCATTATATAACTTTACGAGTAGGTTTATGCTCGTATTGATTAAATCAACCCAAATTAATTAAATCCACTACATTATTTATCGGTGACATTTGTGATTTCGATTGAAATCTAATACGCTGTGGTTACCACTTATATAGCAATGTGAACTAAAAAGTAAACAATAATTTTGAAATATCTTGCTTAGCAGCGATAGAAAGTATCTACCCTAACTCAATATAGTTAAATGATTTTGTATAAGTTTAAAACGAGAAAAAAGTGACTGTCAAAAAAATTTCTTATTTAAAAAAAGCGTGGTGTGCTTGATTTCAATTGTCGTAAATTTTTCATTGGTAGCTATTTGTACATATAGAGTTTTTATATATTTTTTTTAATTAAGGCACCTGACGCATTTTTTATTATTTTTATTTTGTCAATCACTTTATTTTTATTTTAAACGTATTCAAAATAATTTAGCTATATTGGGTTAGAGTACTTTCTATCGCTGTTGAACAATATGTTTATATCTCAAAATTATTTTTTACATTTTAGTTCACATTGCTATTAAAGCGTGATTTTTTTTATTTTTTTAAACTATAATTTTATTAACAGATGCTTTTGAGGTGCATGATTCTATTATATTTATTTGTCATGTTATTATGAATCGTTGTAAATCTTAAGAACGAGTATCAGAGCGGATATGCACAATGGCTGAATGCGCGAGTTCCTTAAAAAGTGGAGCAAGGCTAGCATTGCGCAGTCTCAACGCGAATCGTGCATAAAGTTTTGCCAGTAGCGACCGCCAAGCCTTTGCACCTTGCGAGCTAAACTTGTTTCTTGACATTGTGCCTATGCTCAAAATTATTTACTTAATTGCTATGATTTTCTAAATAGAAACTGAATGCATTTATATGTATAGTTCAGGTAAGTGCATGTGCATGGGTGCATGATTATTAAACCCACAATGTGCTTATCAAAAAAAAATGTTTCGGCATGACTTTTCAATTTTGGCAATATGCATTAAAATTGATTACAGCTGACTCACCCTATCCGGTTAAGGTTATTTGGATTTGTGGAGTACATATCGCGTGAAATCTTCGATTAATTAAAGACTTTGCGGATGAGATAAGCAATTGAATATGCCGGTGAGATTAGCAATTGATAGCATTCTCTAATTTATAGATTTTTTCCGGCGCTGAAAAACCAAATTATGTACATTGTATACTTTGCTCGTGTTTTTCGCGCTATTTTGCGATTAGACGGCAAAACACGCACGGCCACTGAACGCTCTTGACACGGTGTACCTACTATGAATGCAGCGGTGATGAGCCACTTAAAAAAAATCTTAGACCTAATAGATACGTTCTTCTCGCGGTTTCTTTATGTTTCCACAATGCTTAATGTTGATTGCAGGTATACAATTAAATTATACTCGTTCGGAATGCTATAAATAGCATAACTCATTATCAAAAAGGAAACGCCGAGAGGAACGATCATTCATCATCGCAAGAAAATTGTTCGAGCGATGTCATTTTTACAAGCGTTTGTTTACCTTGCAATGTTTGTCAGTATGTTTGTTTAGGTCAAATCTTGTAAGCGGATTTAGAACCACTTCCTCTTATAGTATGAAGTTGAAATTTCACATGTTGGAGCAGTTCCGATGACAATGCATTTTTGTGGTGAGCATGACCTGATTCTGCACGCAGGATTGGCTCTTAACGAGGAGACTCCTCAACGGTCAACAGCACAAACGAAATTTTGTATACGTATTTAATTATGATAGCCCGTTCTAAGTTTCCCTATGAAATGGCTGCTGCGCCCAGGGTTGGCTCCCGACGAGGGGACTCCTCAGCGGTCAACAGCACAGAAACGAAATTTTGTATACGCATTCAATTATGATAACTCGTTCTAAGTTTCACCGCGACATGGCTGCTGCACCCAGGGTTGACTTCTAAAAACGTTCAACAGCAAAAACATGAAATTCTGAATATCATTCAATTATGATAGCCCGTTCTTAGTTTCAGTATGACATGGCTGCTGCACCTAGGGTTGACTTGGGACAGAGCATTTTAATAAATGCTTGTTTTTAATAATGTGTTTTTACTATTAACTTATTATCGTATTAATAGCCAACACAAACAATTTTATTAATACTATATGTATAACATTTATGTATAATCAATAAATCAATAGTTTAAGTCTTATCCTTATAAAACTAAATCTTATAAAGTAATATCATATAACTTTCGGCAATATGCCTGAAGGTCAAATGTGATTATATCATAAAGTATGATTATGACTTTGCATTTTTTGTCTAATCTTTCTATCAGCATTTTATCAAGTAACCATTCCATCAAAATTTATTAAAATTATCAACCTAATAAGTATGATTAATTAAATTACATACATTATATATCACACTATAAATAATTTAATCTATAAATAATTGCGGAAGTTGCTAAGGCAAACTGGTAGGTACAGAGCATGATGTGTGTTCCGACTAAAGAAGGTTTTCATGTGGTATTATTGGTCATTTACATTGTTATATTGAATATTAATATCAAGCTTGGTTACGCAACAAATAGTTGCAAGACGGTGTCTTTAATAAAGTTGCCATTATTAATTGTATATGCAAATTGAACCACTTTTATAGTGTAGCGGTATGAATATTTGAGATTCCATTGAGATTGACGATATAAGTATGGTTTAAGGTGATGCGAGTTATTTTATTTATTTGTTTATTTATTTAATAGTATACATGATTCTGCTTCTGGTGCCAAGTCCCTATACTAAACTGAAAATGTGAACTGACATGGAATGGCCAGAATATTCTTCTTCGCTATTCTAAAACGCGTCGAGTTTTCTCACAAATCTTTCTTCGGCGGGGACTGCATAAATTTTAAAGAATGCATTGGAACGTCTCGCAAATTCATAATTTTACTTTCGGAATTCGGTGCCCTTCAGAACCCGAATAAGCTCGTAAAAGCGAATGTCCTCCGCGGCACGTAGTCGATGGCCGCCGAGACATGATTTTGCTCTAAAAGCTTGTGCGACCAGGCAAAAACGGACACTTTTTGATTAATGTTTCAACAATCCACAATAGAAGCGTACCTGTCTCGAATATTTTCCAAATAATCCGTGATGAACTTCACCATCTCCTGGGAAAATTCTCCAAAGCCTTTTGCGTCCATCGTTTCTGAAATTTTATAATAAAATTAGAAAAAATAAAAATACCTGTGAAAAATCCGCTTTTGACCGATAAATATAATTACAATACACACATTACATTACATTACATTACACACATTACATTACATTTTCGTCGTGTCCAATTGACGGCTAAAGACCGCTCTTGGACGTGTCAAAATAATTGGGTTAGGTAGTAAGTTTCGTTACTACTCTTTACTGAACATACATAGGTAGTCAAGAATTAACTACTAGATTGTCAAACTATAAATATAAATAATCAAAATAGAAGCCTAATATTTGAAGTAGTTAGTAATTCGAAGAGTTACGTAGTAAAATTATTCATCGTAATATTCAAATTGTCAGTAAAATGTTAAATAATCAAATTAAATGTACGTTATGCATTTTAAACTAAAAGTACAGATATAAGACCATATAAAATAATCAGACAATAAGGCTCTACTTTTTTAAGTAATTTAAATGGGCACACTATTTGAAAAATCATGGCCCTCAAATTCGGCCAGATTATAGAAAGGGTGGCCCATCAGCATCTTCTTGATGTTTTTTTTTAATTTTATCTCCTCCAGGTGTTTAAATTTTGTAGGGAGTAGATTATAGAATTTAATGCTAAGGTAGAAGTAGCTTTTCTATACTTTTGCCAGTCGTATTCGGGGTACGCATAAAAGGGAGCTACCGCGGGTATGATGCGAGTGAATGTCTGCATTAATTGGTGTTTCTGCTAGGTGCTGTCTAGCATACATTAAACACTGGTATATGAACGCCGAATACGTAGTCATTACCCTTGCCTTGCTGAAATATTCTTTGCACGAGGTCCTAGTCATTACCTGATACATGCTGGGCAGTGCTCTCTTTTGCAAAAGACAGATTCTTTTACTGGTTGCAGCATTTCCCCAAAATAGTAGTCCATAAGTCATTAATGAGTTAAAATACGCAAAGTATACTGATTTGGCTGCCGCAAAACCACAATTTTTTTTTTATAGAGTATATCAAGCTACATAGCTTACTAGCTAATTATTGGATGTGCGTATTCCATTGTAATTTACTGTCAATTCTTAATCCTAGAAAATGTATATCTTCTGTGATGTCGATTTCAAAATAGTCGTGTAATTCATTTAAATAGTCAACATTGGCAGGTCTTATAAAGCGAAAAGGAATTATTTTTGATTTTGTAATATTTAGACGTAATTCATTAGAATTAAACCAAATCAAGAGTTGATCAATCGTATACCTAATTGTATTTATTAATGATTCTTCATCTCTTATCTTCTGTGATAAAAATGATATTTTTGTCACAGAAGATAAGAGATGTGACATCTGCAAAAAGTGTAATGTCATCATTCTCGGATGACACACATCGCATCCCATTGGCGAATTTATCGTCCTTGGACGTTATATAACACTGCTTAATATGTTATCTAACTGCTTTTGTTATCAAAATGTAAAAAAATATACTACTTAATTGGTTATCAATCTTTTTTCAGGTGTCACAATGTTTCTTGCATGGTACATATAACTATTTTGAGTCTGTACTTATTTCAAGGAGAAATTGTAAAAAAAATATTTAATTCAGTATCCTATAGGAATAAAATAATTATGAAGGCAGTTGGACCTGTCGTCATAAATAATCAAAATTAAATTATATACACTGTGAATATAATAAAATAATCGATTTTGGATATACTAAGTAAACTAGGCAACCGTAGATAAGTATTAAAAATATTAAAATAATCAATTCAATCATGAGGTAGTTATTTATATGGCTAAGTTTAATAACTGTGGCTATTATACAGTATAATAATGAAACAAAATAATCCGATAATAAATATATGAATAGGCACACAAAACTATTATTTAAATGTAAAATGGTAAATGTATAAACGGTATGATGTTGAAATAGTCTCTCGAATTCGTTTAGATCATAAAATGTATGGTTTTGAATTTTAATTGGCAAAGAGAAAATTATAGAACTTCACACCAAGATACAGGTGAGTTTTCTGTAGTTTTGACAGTCTTACTCGGGGTGCACATAAAAGCGAGCTACTTGGGTATAAGTAGTGACAGTATCTGCATTTGTTGTAATATATATTAAGCATTGGTATGTGCACGCTGAATACATAGGTATCATTATCCTTACCTCACTGAGGTATTCTTTGCATGAAGTTCGGTAATAATGCACTTTTGCAAATAGGGATACTTAGTCTTAAGTGGTTGCGGAATTTCCCCAAAATAGTAATACATAAGGCATTAATGAATACAAATAAGCGAAATATACTAACATGGCCGCCTAATGTTATTTTAAAATAAACGTCTGATTTCTAATACACCTATTTACCAAAATAACGAATCGGGTTTTCACATTTAAAAGAAGCCACAATATGTCTTATGATACAAATACAATGACGAGTATATGAAATGGGCACAAAGCAATAATTTACTTGACCATCAAAATATGTTTTTATTTGGCAAATGATAATAAAAGAAGCATAACAACTATCAGTTGCATTCCAATAGGACGTACCGAACTGCAGATACATATCTCCTTCATTCATCATTACGTCAGCTGCCAGAAAAAAGTTACAAAATATTAAGGTAAATGGCATAGTTAGTTGAACGGACCGTAAAATCCACGAGGAAAATCGACGTCATTTAAACACGAAAGCGTTTCGTAAAAACGGCTCTTCACGGGGAATAACTGAATACGGTGACGCGAGTCATTAATGTTGTATCTAATTTGGTAAATATGACAATCAATACGTATGTTTCGTCGATCTACTTAATAAATTGCGTATTACGTGGTAAAAACCCAAACAACACCAGTTTTTCTTGTTGTGTGAAATTAGCCTCTTTCCATATTGCTTTTTTAATAATATTCGCGTGGAATTAAATTTATATAAATTAAATATTCGTACTTTCGTATGGACTGAATAAGTCTAATCACTCATGACTAAGCAAGAGTTTCAAAGTATATAAACTTTTTAAATACCCTACATAATTTAAAAATACCATACTTAAAAAAAATATCGACCGCTGCTGCTAATTCATTGCTCATCAAGATCAATAAAGTGCTACGCAAATATAGATCAATAAAGACCTATCACACTTTAAATTGAATTGCTCCATGTTAAAAGGACCTAAGTCCAGAATACAGTTTCGAGTAAATCATAAAAAAACGTGATATCGAATATATTTTTATTATTGTGCTATTTAATAGACATAAAGGATTTGGATAAAGTTTGTACTGTTTTTGGTTTGTTTTCAGCAAAGAATTAATTTTTAATCGCTGATCTATAAAAACATAAATATATTTCTTTTGCTGAGAGATTTAAAAAAATACATTTCTTTGAAAAAGAATCTTTATTTTTACTATAAATATTGTCATCTAGAAATTAATGTAATCATTTAGAAAATAATCCATTGTCAATTTTGACAAATATTATTGAAAAATATTGCAATTCTTTTACATAACTGAATAATCTTTTCAAAATGTCTTTTAGAATATTCGGACCACCATTAAATATTCCGAGTCTGTATTGTTTCTCGCGCATTCCATAGTAAACAAGTTTTCCATGGATTCTAATCCATTTAGCAAGGATCAAACTTTAAGAAAGAATTGATTGGCTATAACGTATTGGACTTATGTCCAATACGGCAATCAATTCTTTCTTAAATTTTGATCCTTGCTAAATGGATTAGAGTCCATGGAAAACTCATTTACTATGGAATGCATGAGAAACAATACAGACTCGGAATATTTAATGGTGGTCCGAATATTCTAAAAGCCGCGAAGAAAAGACATTTTGAAAAAAATATTTAGGATATCTAAAAGAATTTCAATATTTTTCAATAATATTTGTCAAAATTGACAATGTATTATTCCCTAAATGATTACATTTTTTTATAGATGCCAGCCTTTCTAATTTCTAGCCAATTTAACTTTGACGAAGATAGGATATATGTGATAGTTAATGCTTTTGCGACCAAACAGCATTCATAGCTAATAATCCATTTAGCAAGGAACAAAATTAAAGAAAGAACTGTTTGGCTATAACGTATTGGATTTATGTAGTTCCCTTTGATGAAGCTCTGGTATATATGATAGATAATGCTTTTGCGATCAAACGGCATTCATAACTAGTATCATTCAAGAATTCGACTTAGACCCTTTTAACATAGAGTGATTCAATTAAAGTGTTAAATAAATATTATTTTTAATGAATTGGCAAGGTCGAAAATAACTTGTTTCCATTAAAGAAATAAATCAAGGACCTATTGTAAAACCAGTCGAGCATGAATGTATTTCTCAAGCTGAATTTAAAAAAAATACGTTATGAAATTTACGTTGGATTAGTAACTATCATGAGACATTTTAGTACCAGTATAATTAATTAAAATGAATATTTGGTTATTTCTTACCTGTCAAATTAGCTTCTGGGTCACAGATAATCGAAGCACGTTTATATAATTAATTTTTAATTAATAATAAATTATAATGTAATAAATACTGAAACAAGTGCAGCAACAGGCGTCGAGCTGCTAGCGCGGAATACGAGTGAGCAGCGAGAACGGTCCGTGCGCTGCCTATAAAGGAGGCGGTGTTGAGAGGGTTTCATAGGGAGGGGGGGGGGGGTCGCTTCATGGGGGTTTTCCGAGAGGGTGGAAACGGGGTGGCCCTCAGCCTCAGCCACATCCTTCTCGACCGGCGATCTGTCATTTCGATGGCCTTTGCTATTCAACCTCTGCAGAAACAATACTACGCCATTATCGTACGTATGAGGTATGTATATCTGAGGTATGTATATCAATTCTAACCAAGAAAATTTGCATTTTTGAACTCGGTAAAATACGGGGTACAGCATGTATTTTTGTAGTGGGTACCTAGGTACTACTTACCTTAAGTGTTCATTTAAATATCAATTGTTGCTATGGTATAATATATTGATATTTTTTTTTTAAAAAAATCCTTTCAGTTTCATGCACAGAATTGTCTTCTGAAAAAAAAGACTTTAGGTCACGAAGACTTTATATAACATACAATTCATCATGTCCTTAACGTGATATTACTCTGCATAAAATGATATCCATCAAGTCATACTTCATGAAGTCATTAACAAGTCACATATAATTCCAGAGACCCATATGGTAGAAATCGTTAAAATACAGCGATGGTAATTTTTTGGTGATTGGTAATTTGTAATTTTTCTTAAATAAACTACTTATTAATATATGGTATATCCGCATACAACTATATTCTTTGCAATTAATAAATAACATGTTGATGACACGAATAACAAAATGACACGTTGTAATGCGAAAATTAAACTAATACGTATATGTACATATCGGAAAATAGCAGAATGAATCGCATTTACATAAAACTACTTATTAGTTCATATGAAATATTTTTTGAAAACTCGTTCTATCAGTCCTGTAAAACTGGTATAGGTACGTACAATGATGTCTGCTGCAGGTATCGAATTATCGTTTATCTCCAGTTGATTCTCGAAACGGTTTTATAATCAGGTGCAATAGAAAATTAAATAAAAAACGGTTTTTAAATCAATCACCTTTTTAAAGCAAATTTTAAATGTGATTGCTAATCAATATTCGTACATTTGTAATCATTGGAATTTTAAGACTTTTATATTATCATTATAAACAATCAGAATTTACAATAAAAGTGATGTGACACCCTAAAAATCCAAAACCAAAATCTTATATTTAACTAGGTACTTTTATTGGTATCGTATTTTGATTCGTTAAAAAAGCTACTTTAGAAGGTCAAACAGGATGACTAATCGACTTGCCATTTAAATATGTCCATCAAGATCAGATGGAGCAACAATAGCCAAACTCAGATACGTGCAAAAAATAATTACCTAACAAAAAAAACGCATGCAAAAAATTGGTTTCTGTAAGTAGGTAAGTAATTCAATTCAATTGTATTTTATAAAAAAATACAGATTTTAGTATTTTCGGTTGAAACATTTATAGCTATGTCAGACATTCTGGCTTAATTATAAACACAATACAGTAAAACATACTAATCCGTCACTTTTCGGACTGGGGGGAGGGGGGGGGGGGGTATGGCCGGAAAGCCGAAAAGGTCGGATTACCAGAAAATACAAAAAATACAGATTTACAGTAAAATAAACAGTCTCTGCTGAACTCAAAAATGACTCTACAGTAAAAATATTGTAATAAACTGCACAAAAGCTGTTATTATTAAAAATTAAAGGTAGGTTACAGTAAAATAATAATCAGAAAAAAAACAGTAATAGATTTTTGTTATGATTATTGGATCGGGTTGTGTCACCGACGACGACCTGCGGACCA